>OZ014469.1:1915170-2115815 GCA_963965965.1 Trididemnum nubilum
GTTGCATTACGTTTGTTGTTGTTGGTTACCAACAAAGCTAATTCAGTGAAAAAAGTTTGAAGCGATGATAATAACCAATGCCTGTTTAATTCTTGTTCATATTGATATTTGCTCACCAGTGGCGGATCCAGAAAATTTTGGTGGGGGGATGATAAAAATTTTAAGCACAAAACCTCAAAAATTTGGATACGCTGAGCTTTGTTGAAAAATCTGTAATGGTCAACACTGCTGCAGCACCAGTAGATTAGTAGTAGTAGCCCTAAATTTCAAATCAAATTAAATAAATTATAAGATCAGCCACTTAGAAAAGATAATTCAAATTAATTCCAACAATATAGCCTACAATAAACGATTAAGTTATTGACTAGGCTATTGAGACCTAGGACAAAATTAATTACGTTTTGGAAACTGGAAAAGACAGCCAATAATATTGCCCAAACATTTCAACAGGTTGTCAACAACATAAGTAAATACTGTTAGGCTTACAAATGCTGGTGCTATGAACAGTGCAAGCTGGAACAAGAGAGAGACCGATTGGTTTGGCTATATCATTAAATATGCTAGACTAATCTGCTAATAGATTTGCTGATCTTTAATATTTTTGCCTTCCTGATGTATTTTCTATACTTGAAAAGAGCCTAGCCTGTCTTGTTTTGTCACTAATTCTTCTATTGATCATTGTGTAGACTATCCTTTTTTCTTTTCAATAGCCGATGAAAAGCAAACTAACATTCCACAAACACCTAATCGACTGTTCTAACAGCAACTTTAGATTTGCATTAATACCTCACTGCTCTGCTCTCCACGAGGTCGTGTGCAAATGATATCAATTTTCTCGAATTGCTGTGTTTAAGAATGATCAACTTTTTTTTTTGACCAATCACGACCAAGAACTGCTCTGACGTACACGCGTCGCAATGCTACATTATGAAATCCATTTCATCAGCACGCGTGGTCGCTACACGTCACAGCCTCTGCGTTAACGCTTTCGCAAGAATGTAAACCCCGTTTGTAAGTTTTATTTTCTTCAAAACTGCACGCGAAAGGCAACGCAACGCGAGAATCTAAACCCGCCTTAACCGCGTACGCTGCGCGGCTACCATCACTAGGATACTGTAGTTCCGTATAACCAAACTAGAATAGCGCCATTATTTGATACCTGCTCAATCCTGGCTGACGTCTTTCTACAAACATCAAAGTTATGGTCACGCTATGTTTGCTAAAGGCGTGTGTTTTGTATCACCAGTTGTACCACTTATTTTCGCTGTTCTGCAATTTTGCAAGATTTTTACCCCCATATGTTGTTACATTTTGGTTTCTTTAACATACTTAGGTAAGAGAGCAAATTTAAATACTTTTTTGTAATAATGCTGGGTCACGGGTGTAATAATGTTGGGTCCGCATCGGGTGTCACCATTTTGGGGTAACACCATTTTATGATGTGAAACCATAACTCCACTAATTTTTGATGAAGACGTTTTTTTAGATTTTATTTGGGCCCCATATTCATTTGGACCGAAAATCTACTCAATTTTTGGCAAAGTCCTCCTTTTTCTTGGTCTTCACTAACTTTTAGAGCAAAAACTCATTCAGGTTTGGGCGAAAACCTTTTTTTTGGTCTTCGCCAACTTTTGAACATGACTTTCATAAAAGGTGTCACATCATGCAGAATGACACCACGAAATCCCGCCCCGGGTGCCACCATTCTCAGCAACGCCTCTGCAAAGAAAAAAAAAGCTGATAGAGATATAAGCAACACACAGTATATAGATAAGTAATTAAATTAGTTCTCGAACTCAGTGACATACTCACAATCAGGGGTGCCGGAACGTCAAAAGGGCAAAGGGGGGGCAGCTTTTTCAAGAAGCACTTTCAAGACTGTACGCTCAGTCATTCCCACCAACATTGCAGAAATACTGTCAAACAAATAAACACTTCACCGAAGCCAAAGTACTGAGTACGCCGAATAAACAGTAAAAAATAAAGACAAACGAATTATCAATTAAGTAAGAGCAGTCTCTACCGCAGATAAGTCGTTGTGCCATCATGTCTTCTGAGGTTTTTGTTTGCTATTCTGAGGCCATCAGAGGTTTGGGCCTGTTCTTGCTGCATTATTCAAGATATCTCAAGTACTCAAGATACTAAGTTCTTGCAGCCTTGTTCTTGCTGCATTATTAATGCCATCAGAGGTTTGGGGCAACGCCCCCAACAGCTGGAGGCAAGGGGGTCTGGGGGCAGAGCCCCAAGCGCTCGGAGATTTTGCGATTTTTGCGCTAAAATAACTTAATTTTAGGCCTATTGTAGCAAAACTTAATGCTTTTAAATTGCATGTGATTTTTACGTGGCCTATAACTGGGACGGTTGTTTTTTTTTAATTTATGCGAATTGCGAATCAAAATACATTGCTTTCAAATCAAAATTCGAAGCTCAATACGGCCAAAACAGATTAAGACAAAACAAACTCAATAAGCTTATTTTATTCCCTTGACGTTTCGCTCAGCCGAAAACGCCGAGCATCTTCAGAAGTAGAGTTGGAGGAGTGTCGAGCACTCCTCCAGTACTAGCACAAACAGTTATACATATCGCAAAGTCTGAAATATCAAAATAAATATCAAAAGAACCGAATAAATTGAGTGAGTTATAGATGATTATAACGTCATAATGGACAACTTGCGATTAGGACTAATTCAATGAAACGTAAAAATTCAATTGCTTTACTGTGATAAAACGAGAGAATGTTTTCGGCTGAGCGAAACGTCAAGGGAATAAATTAGCGTTATGCTAATCGTGTGTCCTTTTACCGGAAGAACAGTAGGCTAGCCTACCTGTAGTATTGATTTTCATGCCCGGTAGACCAGATGGTTCTAGAAACCACTCTTATTCAGTTTTTGAAGCTTATTTTGCTATAACATAAAGTCAAAAATATTGTTTTAAGGTCCTAATAATGCATGGAAAAAAAAACAAACTTAGTGGGTGAATCAGTGGCGCATATTAAGCGGTCAATGTGCCGTGGCGCAACACAAAAAACATGAAAAATGTTAGAATCATTGCAATTATAGTAAAATTGAGCTTAATGGCTAAGTCCCCAAATCCCCAGCTAGCGATTTGTCGTTGATTCATGCCCCCTTCCCCACTCAAATCAATGGGTTTATGCCTCCTTCCCCACCGATCCTCCATTTTAATTCTTCTGCAACAAACAATTTAGGCGGTTGGTTTCACGTCATTAACAAGAAAGTTTATGATTATAGTGGTCTCTAAAACCCAAAGTCAGTAAAAACACCTTATTCTAATCGAAGACTACAGTTTTTGACTCGCCCGGGCATCATTGAACTCTTATTTGGTTTGCAGTAAAATGCTTGCGTCATAATAGGCAGTATTTTTAATCAATAAGTTCGCATGGATTCCACGTTTGGTTCCGCCGTTTTCTTATTGAATCCAGGTAGCGTGTCGTCGGGATTCTATATTCGGTGAGAAGCACCTGTCCAACCCGCGGTCCGATCCATTCGTATTCGGCCCCGGCGATGCGAAAGATTGGACACTCCTGGTTTAATGGTGAAAAATCAAAACGTACCATAAAATTTAAACAAATTCTTTAGCAAGTTTTCAAACTTTCTCCTCAACTACAAAATATGCAAAAAAACTTGCATGTTTTTCAAGTGAAATGACCAAGGGGGGATACATCAGAGTTGTAAGTCGGGCCGGGCTCTTCGGGTCGGATTCGGTCCTAAAGTTGAGAAAAATTTCGGGCTTAATTCGGGCCTGAGACGTACTTTTTGTCTTAGATGCACAAAAATATAATCAAAATAACTTGTCAACATTGCTAACTTTTTCAGACTTAACCTAACTTTCGTTTTATTTCGGGCATGATTTGGGCTTCAAATTAGTTCGCGGTTCGGGCTGGGTTCGGGCCTGAACTAGTCGGCCCGTTTACAACTCTGGGATGCACTTTAGTCCATCGCTGCCCAAACCACGTTTCTCGGCCGCGTAAGAAAATTCTACGACTCGCGAGTTGTTTCGAGACGAACTAGTTAAGAAATTCGCAAAAAAACGAATCAATTTCATTTTGCTCCATTCGGTCACCACCTAAAAAAAAAAAAACCTAAAAAAAAAAGGAGTTTGTTGACCCGAAGACTGAAAAGTCTCTTCCAGACTCCTGGTCGCTAAGTGTTTATTTTATTTTCATTTGTTGATTATGTAAATTTATTATTTGGAGTTGCACTTTTGTGGCAAAATAAATATCTCTATCTCTATCTCTCTAAAACGTTCGGTCTCATCAAATTTACAGTAAAGACTTTTTCTTTTAGAATTCACCTAAATTTCCGTCAATTTTTGCATCAAATATCACTACAAGCCGTTTTTACTGCGGACAGTTGATCAAAAACTTTAAGCACCCCGGCTTTAGTTTTTTCATGGTTTTTCGCCTAATCACAAAAGAAATATTCTTCCAAAGAAATATTTGCGCCTAATCACGCAAGAAATATTCTTCTGCATTTTAAAACAAAATCTAAACACTGTAATTTCCAACAAAATATGGAGAACGTTGGAGGCCGGCGACGTTTAGTCGGTTAAGCCCGGTCTACAATGGATCTAAAATCGTGAGCATACGAGTGGATCCTGAGTGGCTTGGTCCCCCGGCGCCCCGCCTTACCAGCTACCACCAACAAATGAACTGAGAATACGCTGGTGTGTTTATAGTTTTAATAGTTTTCGCCCATTATACGCCGGACTTTACAATTCCGACTTAGTCAGTTGGTTAGTTTATTTTTTGGTGAAATGCAAAAAACAAAGATGAATCTTCGGGGATTTGCTCATTTCTGATTGGTTATTATAGGGTAAAAACATTAGTTTACAAAATAACGCAGAATTTTCCGATAAAAATTCACAAATCTCTCGGCAAATACCGTTTCAATGCTTTGCAGCAGCTTACCTCAACAAATTCTATAAGCTTTCGTCATACGCGGTTATTTTCCTCCTTACTTAGGTTTTTTTCAAGTCTCCCAGAAATTGCGGGGAATTAAAAACTGTTGCCGCATGAGTCTGCGATCATTTTAAACTGGATCTGCATGAACATCTCCAAAATTCAACACAAACTGCGGCTTTATATTAAGAATTGACTCTCACGTGATCTCATCACCATTTTGCTTATGACGTATGATCTGCATCACGAAAGATCAAACATAACGAGATTGATCAAACATAACGAGATCAAACATAGCTCACGCCATCTCAGGATGTGAAATGAAAAAGCAAACAAAATCGGTTTATACAGTACTTTGCCTCTATACAATGTATAAACTCGCTCTAATGCATGGTATAAGGTATAACTAGAGCAATTTAAGACCCCAAAGTTACTTTTTTCTGCTGGCTATAATTAATGCAAAAATCGTGAAAACAAAATTTTACAAGCGTAGGGTTCTAAACTTCTAAGCACCTACTTTTGTTTCATGCACTATTAAAATTGTTGTCGACTCCTAGTGGTAGTTTTATGACTTGACTTCTCTATCTTGCGCGCTATGCTTTATCACCTTTTGTTTTGCGCAGGACAGAGGAGGTAAGTCTGTTAGCTTAACGATAATTTATTCACCTTTTTTGTAAGAGTAAGTAAGCTATTATACCAGAGGTATATTTTGCAGATAATTATATCATTAGTTTCCGCTAGCTTAGTGTTTGTTTTTTATTTTCAAATATACCAAAGTTTTCCTTTGAATCGCTTGCTTGCTCGCACACACTTGATTCCCGCATTGTGCTGTCCCCGCATCAATTTGTTGCTCACGCTCTCATTTCTCAACTTAAATTTTGAGGTTATTTATTTACACTTGTCGGGCATATTATACTTATTTTACCACCTGTTGGGAGCATTGCTTGGGTTTTTAGGTTTGTCCCTCTTTTTTTCTCTTAAATTTGTGGTCTGGTGCCGTTAGGTCTTTTTTCCCTCCACGTATTTGGCTTAGAATTGTTTTATTCTTTTCTTCGTGCATTAAATTTTAGCCTTTTTGACAGTTTGAACGCTTTTATTAAAGGTTTTTGGTACTTAACAGTTTGTCACTGTTATTGCTAGCGTATTCAGGATTACATATTTCTCCTTTTTGCATTTACCGCTACAAGGGGTTAGTGTTAAGATTACCAAGGATCAGTGGCGGATTTAGGGGGGGGGATGCATCCCTGACAGGTTTTTCGACCAAAACCTGACGATTTCGGCCGAAAAATCAGTCTCAATTTCGGTGAAGCTTTTTTTTTTTTTTTTTTTTGGAGACCACCTGATTTTGAGCGGAAAAAACGTTTGAATTTCCGAATTTGGCCGAAAAATCAGTCTCAATTTCGGTGAAGACATCCGAAGTTTTGAGGTTTTGTGCTCAAAATTTTTATAATCCCCCCTCACCAAAATTTTCTGGATCCGACACTGCCAAGGATTACATTTGGTGTTTTTAGATTACCTTTTATTTTTTAGGTAACAGTGTTTTTGTGCTATCACTTGCCTAAAAATATTTCCTACTTTTTTATCTTCCATTGCTACAACTGGAGTAAATTTACAATTTGCTAAATGTTTCAAAATGTTTATGCACTAAGTATAAGACCCACAAAGCCCTACATCTTCCATTGCTGAATAAGCATCTTTAATCTTAAATTTTCAAATACTTGCTTTAACTATTCACTATAATGTATTGACTAGTTACTGACCACCATAGCTGCGAACTCGATCGATTTTTATTCCAGTTCAAATTCGTGTTCACCTCATTTTAGCAAGTTCAAGTTCGAGTTTTGAAATTTATTTTTTTCGCGTTCAAGTTCGAGTTCGGCAAAATAAACGAGTTTTTTCGAGTTCAAGTTCAAGTTTGAGTTTGCATCCCTGATACTTGCACTGTTTTTCTAGGGCGCCTCGACATAAACAATACAGAGAAGGATATGGGCTTATGCAGCTGTTTCGAAAAACGCAATCTTAATTGACACGGCTTGATCAACAACAAATATTTTTCCGACAAATTTTTAATCTTAAAATTTCTTTTTAGTGAACTCGAACTCGAACAATTTTATTCCAGTTCAAGTTCGAGTTCGGAAAAATTATTTTTTCAAGTTCAAGTTTTCAAGTTCAAGTAAACACTAATATACTACACGTTAAATTAAATGAAAATATACGTTAAATTTCATTAGAAAATATGCAAAAAAAAAAAGAATAATGCAATACAGAATATAAAAAATTGCTCCAGTGCAGCAAAGAGATGCAAAACAACTGTGAGAAAAATAGTGGTGAGCGAGTTAAAGCCGAGCGCGCGATCACCTTTGTCTGCATTTCGTTTATTCGGCATCGCAGTATCGTGGGTGCATTATTGTTCAGACAATATGTCTACAGCACTCCTCCACCAAAGACAAAAAACTCAATAAACTTAGCTTATCCCCACCATCTTCTAGTTAAATTTTGATCTTTTTTGATTTGGAGTTAATTGTATCAACTGATAAATGTGCGCAGGACATGATTCGATCTGGTAGTATCTTTATTGCGCAATAATCGACTTGGTATTTTAGTTTTGGCCTCCAGCAGAACAAAATATAGATCTGGCCCGTAATCTATACTTTATCATTATAAATGGGGATTCTGCGCTTTTGTGATAGCACTACATATCGATGGCTGGTTGTTGAAAGCTTGCTGTGCATCATTTTGGAAGATTAAAAACGCTTCCCATTCTATATATATATAAACTTTCAGGAACTTCCTAGATTTTGAAAAACTTTCAAAATGCTTTTCAAGACATTCTAACCGATTACCTCGACTCCATTGTAGAATGCTTAAATGATGCTCTACATCGTTTGTGTTTAAAGTTCATCCACTTCAATGTGGTGCTAAACATTTGCATGCTACAACCCCAAACCTAACAACTTTTCAAGTAGGGGCGGCCATGTTTCCGCCACCAAACCACCATATTAACGTATGGTAAATTTCTAAACCATTCTGCAACATCTTGATTATTACGTCACAGAACAAGCAAAGCATTCCTTCTCCGGTCAAATAGTCGTACAAAACAAACTCGCTTGTTGCGTAGAAAGAATAAGGCACTTCCGATATCAGAAGTAAGCGAGTGTCTGCTTGTTGCGGGCGTGGTTTCGAATCCCGTTCGGAGTCATGATTCTGACTTTCTGAGACAAATTCAACTGCTTACACACCTGTTTCCCAGAATTAAATTCACCTTATGACGAAAGTTTTTTGTAGTTTCGTACAAATTTTTTATAGTTTTTTTTCTTATTATTTTTCACATTGACATTGATAACTGTCTCCTCATTCTTCATTCAATTCACCTTGAATAATAGAAACCGCTGACGGCCATTGACGCAATCAACTAAACTGGCTTCTTCGAACGCTTGAGCTTTGGACGAATCTAATCTAGTCTAAGCTCATCGATCTTCTTTTGGTGATTGAGCTATGCCTGGGCCGAATTACGTGTTTGCCGAATTACGTCAATTTACTTTTTCACATTTCGCAACAGCAGGGTTGCCATTTTTGTTTTTCTTTACATTAAAGTAGTTTGGTTGAACAAATTGCACAAAAAGATTATTTTTTCTAAAAAATAGTTGATCATGCACGTTAATAAGGTACACTATTTCAATTTAATCTATTTTCATTTTTCTATAAGAGCAAAATTACGCACGTGTTATTAAAATGAGTAGGTGTTTCTTTTTTTTTTCTTTGGCAGCCTGATTGAAAAAGTTCATGTTTTAACTTAAAGATAGAAGTCGATTTTACTTAGGCGTACCTACAGTGACCGAACAAACAAAACGTGAATGATTTATTTTACGGCATAGAAATGCTTTGAGCCGATTGTACAAAGGACTTAGTGTTTGCACTTGGTTTGAAATTACGTCATCACACAGCAAACACTCAAGCGGAGGGTGGAAACAACTCGGCTACAATGACTCAGTGAAAATAATCAAAACATTGTCCTAACGCAAAGATGGCGTCCTACATTTTGTCGGTGACTACCGTGAAGAAAGCGTCAATGTGTGTGTGCAACTGTGCATGTGTGTGTTGACGATCTCCATCGAAGCCTGGAACGCCGCATCCGCCAAACCTGCATCTTCAACTGCTTAAAGGTTCAAACCTAAAACCTTGTGATCGAATCAAACCCAAACAAACCGACACCGCTGGTGATAACAAAATTACGTATAGTTGAAAGGTTTGAAAATAACAATACGTAATTATTACGCAACGCGGTGTACTTTTATTAGTACTGAATTATTTATTTGATAGATAGCACTATATTTCCGCGCTTTAAACCTATTAAAATCCATCAATATTTTCGCTACGCCCGTAGTGGCTGAAATTTAGCGCAAAAAGGGCACCTGCTGTTTTGTAATAATCCAATCCGGAGCGCAAAACTCCGGGGATTCTCCCACCTTTTAGGGCAGAAGGACGCATAGGCTTTTTCCCCTTGACTTTGACTTGGCAAAATCTTTTCTAAAATGGTACTAAACAGTTTAATTTCAGTTCTGTTTTCACTGAAAGCAATCGGTTTTAGACCATGGAGTTTGCAAGGGTAATCTAACGGGGAAAGGAGGAGAGGGCCATCCACCTTCCAAGCACTGTATTTATTTTTTGTTCTAAGATTCTTGCAAGCGTTTTCGGAAACAAGGATATAAGGATGTTTTAAAATTACAGCCCCCTCAACAGCTTACATAGAAATTAATTAGATTTTTCTTAAGTCTAGTTTGAAGTTCGTTCCCTATTCGGACCAGGCAAAATTTTTTGATTATTGGCCCAGGGGGGAATCGATTCGACACCACAAATTCAAACGTTAATAACTCCCGAATCACAAAAGATAAAAAATCCGTTTTTGCTCCACGAGAAGCTCAACTTTCTGACAAAAAGTCCAAACTTTTTGTCATTGTATTTGCAACCTTGATCTTCAATTAATTTGAACATAAGTCAAGGACTATTAGAAGCGATCGGTTCGCTTTTCATCTGCATAATGTTAATAAGCGTTTGATTGCCATAACGCGGCATCGCAGCTGGAGTTTTATTTAGTCACTCAAGAGATAATTACGAATTAAATTAAAAGATTATTTCTATTGTGCTAAAATATGTATCTAAATCATTAGTTTGTTGCTAGATTAACTGCAAACTGCATATTTGTCACTTTTTTAGTTCCTTTTGCTAAACACTACAAAATACGGTATTTTTTGTATAAAAATTGATAAAAGAACAAGCATCAAACCACTATTTTTTCCCATTCACATTTTGAGTGTAAATGTATATGACATAGCTGTAACAAACGTCAATAAAATTAGTTGAATTTTGATTTAGCTTTTAGTATGCTGAAGATTCGCTGTCTAATATAATATAGTAAGAGTTATCACTTGGAAAACTCAAACTATGGGTTTCATTCTCACTATGGTAGATCTGGCAACGCTAAACCTAATCAAAAGTGCAGCATAGCATTCTGAATATAACAATACCATTACAAAACTTTTATAAAACATCATTTTTATCATTAGTAGAGTGGATAAAGCGTCTGCTGCTGATACAGTAGATTTGGGTTCGATTACCGGTCTGGTCAAACCAAAACTTGAAAAAAGTTTGTATTTACATCCAGCTTCCCGGCTAGATATTAGGTATAAAATGGGCAATGTAAAGCTTTCACCGTGTGTGGTAGACTGGTGGGCAAACAACAGCCTTTTCTCGAAAAATGAACGATTTGTTTGCTGTCTGTATACAACTTCGTAAATAAAAATGCAATTACTTCAAACTTACGAAAAAAACTTTCAAAATGTGTCGGACGGAGTGTAGAAATGTTAATTTTTGACTTTTGAATTATAAGAAAAAAAAAGAAATTGGTCTAAGTTGATATTCGAATTCTCGGTTGATTTTTAGAACAATAGTTTGAATAATAATTTGTAATAGGTTTTGCCGTCCGAATATATATATATATATATTTTTTTTTTTGTTGCTTACGTTGTCTAATATTGGAGAGTAATTTTTTCTCAAAAATTCAAAACTTCTGCAGTTTATATGAAGTTTATGTGAGAAAACCTAAATTAATTTGATCGTTGCTCGTCATAAGATTTCCCAAAATCTTATTTAGTACCCAATGGGCTTACCTTTTAGTGCATTATTACAAATGATTTCAGAACTAAAAAGCAAAAATTACAATTGTTTCCAACATTGTAATTACAATTAACGGTTGTACTGATCGAAATACCATTCTTTTTATCACTATTCGTATCATTCTACAAAGACTGTCAAATTCTCAAACGTAACGATTTTATCTTGATAATCTTTCAAATTTTATTTCAGGGGTGGTTTATAAAAAATTGTTGCAAACTTTGGTTATTACTGGGATAAGTACTGAATAAGTTTAGAAAAAACAGTTAACAAATTTTCGGAATAAATGAAGGGGGGAGCTAATCGATCCCTCCCCTGGGCCGAGTAGGGTTAACGCAATTAAGTTTCTATTAAGCTATTTTTGATTTTGAGTTTTTTTTTTGTATATTAGTGTCAAATAACTGGTTTGATAAACCCACATGTTTAATGGTTCAGGGAAAATTACACGGATTGGCAAACCTGGGCAAAGCCGAAAATGCCGGTGCACGCTTCGCATTTCTGATCTAAATCTTCATAGAAGTTTGTGCAGGCATCTCAAAGGATCGTTCTCAAGGGCGTGCCAGAATTCACAATGATTTATCAAGTTATTCTCAACCTGCGACGATTTGTAGCGAAAATGCAAAGAAAAACAAAATTTGATTCTCCGCCAATTTTGCGATTTGTGAAGATTATAAATTTATACCCCTCAACAATGCAGGCTATGGGGCAGGCAGGTGAAGGTTCCCGTGCACAAAACATTATTGATTTAATAAAAAACTTGAATAAATGCCTTCTCTAAAACTGCATAATTTTAGAATTTTTGTATTTTAGTTGATGCTGTAGAGGTGGCTGCTCTAATTTTGAAACGCCATGTCCATTGATCATAGCCGCATTACTTAGGAGCAGCGGCACAGCTACTGGGATACTGATGGGACTTCACTCGCCCTTGACGTTGGCCAAATCTCTTAAAAAAACGTTACCTAAAAATTCAAACATTTAATCAAGTTTTTGACTTGACTAGTATTTAAAGGGAAAAAAAGGTTGAAAATTTTTATTCTTTCAGCTCGCTTGCAAATGACAGCATTTTAGTTACTTCAAATAGCACTAAAAACATTTTAAATGTGATTTAAATGAGGTTAAACTCAATTTTTTTCGAAAAAAAAAACACTAAAGTTGCTCAGCAAATGTTTTTTTCCCAGACCTCCGTTCTATGATACGCTTGAGTTGCAGCAGTTTGGTCAACACGCTATCTAGCTGAGGCATTTTTCGATCAAAAAGTGTTAACTTTTGCTTTAACCACCCCCCTTCCAACTTGGCAAAACTCTGCTTGCACGCCTGCTTTGGAGCTATTGCTTTTAGAGAACAATATACGGTTCGGTGCAAAATAAGATGCATATCTACACAGATATAAAAGTTTTTGCCTTACGTTGGAGACAAACGAAATCATAGTTCAACATAGCATTATTGTTTTATAATTAACAAGCAACTCAGCTGAAACAAAAACTGAGGCCAAAATCAATGGGGTATCTAAAGTTAGGGCAGTCGAATTAGATCGGCGTTGACCCCATTTTACTTGACCCGGCCTTTACAGAGATATTCTACTACAAACACGACGTGGGGGCCTCCCAGATTATTATTTTTATTGGCAACCCTGACATTTCAATGTAGTAGCCTAGTCCACAGAGGAATATACCAACCTGTATATCGGTTGAAAGGCCTCTGCTGTGGCTTAGCCTAATAGCAGCGTTGTCTAAAGATAGAACTAAGAGGGCGTAAGTCCCGTATGTTATCAACGTCAGGGTTGATAATAAAAAGTTGTAATAAAAGCAGTCAACGCCTATCTAGTCTAATACGATTGCCCAGACTTGAAGTAGCTCAGTGATTTTGCCTTCAGTCCACGCTGAAGTCCGTTTCTCCAAAGCTTAATCACTCAAAAAATTCAACCCAATAATGCAAGCTTTAAACGTGTTTCGGTTTGACCAGTAATTTCTTCACGAGGCGGCTGAATTAACGAGGTTAAGCAGTTAAATCTCTTCAAATGGCATCAGCATCTTAAACGAGGACTAAAAGCAAAATCAATGGGGGTATCTAGAGTTTGGCCAATCGTATTAGCCTAGACTAGCGTTAACTCCATCTTTTTTGACCCATGCGTTGCAGAAATATTCTACTTTAAACACGACGTCGGTGACTTGGATGTGATAAATTTCAATAATTTTTATTGGCAACCCTGTTGCTAATAAGCATTAGCGTATTACCGATGTCGTACCAGTTCTAACCTAAAGCAATGATTAGGCTACTGCATTGAGTCGTTTTGCTACATACCGTACTAAGTTTCCAATAATTTTTTCAAAACTAAACACCACAAAAGCAATTCACAAGGTTTAGTTTGTAAGAAACCAAGGTTTACTTAGGTTTTTTGCAACAAATTATTATTTTTTATTTTACGAATTCTTTGTTTCAACTCTAATAATAATCAATAAGTTTTTGATATTCATTTTCTTTATCTCTAACTTTAAGTGAATCAACTTGAAGTGAGTGAGTAATTCCAAGTTAACTGGAAATAATCAAATGGAAAATGCAAAGCTTAGTAAATCTCTCGATTTTGTTCGAGTTTTCAATTGAACAATACTGCAATTTTCATATTTATCAACAAACAAATTTAATTAAAGAAAAGTTGGTTGAGTTTTAAATAAACCTTGAGAAAGAAGCAGATTTAGGCGATAAGTTATATACGTACATAATACAAAATTTTAGAGGCACCACCAAAACTATAATTGTTGTTTTGCAAACAACTTTTGTCTTGCTACATCCTTCCCACTGATGGCGTTTTACTTGCAATTATTATAATGCGTTCGCGGTTGATGTGTTTGATTTTTGAAGAGGCAGTAGCGCGAGTTTGCTGGTATAGCCTAACCAGTAGCGTACGCAGGATTTTCGAAACGGGGGGCCCAGGAAATTTGAGAATAATGAAGACCAGAAGGAAAATTTTCCAGCCCAAAACCAAGTCTGTTTTCCTGCCCAAACTTAGGTAAAAACAAAAAAAAAAAAAGATCTTCACTCAAATTTAGTCCAGTTTTTGGCCAAAAAAAGGTCTTCACCTACCGTTTCTGTGCTCAAACCTTCTGCCCAACTTACAAAGGGAGGGGCCATGCCACAATTTTGCATACTATTCTATGCTAATTATACTATCCTGGCGACCCAAAGTGGGGGCCTTGACCCAATGCCCCCCCCCCTAAATACGCCCCTGAGCCTAACGATGGCTAGTCGCAAAAAGTTTATTAACCCTTAGGCCCGAAATAGACGATTGAGTTGTTTCTGCAAGAACGCTTGCAAAAGCGTTGATGCAACTTTTTACTGCGTGTAAATGGCCTAGCAAGAATGGTGTGCGGCGATTGCAGAAACGTTGCAGAAACGTTGCAGAAGGGTTTTTTTTGCGACATGTAAATGGCTTCCTGCAAGATTGCGGAAAGCTTTCTGCTATTTTGAAATAACTTCGGCCGTGTTTCAACTTGCTGCAAGTTTTTTGACTTTTCGTGCCTACGTTACTATATGCTATTAGCACTGCTATGCCTATCTACTTGGACGCTTTTACACTTTGTTGTATTGTTCTGCTTCAAGACAATGTATACTGGACAATTACTGTACATTACCAGCATCCATATATTTGGACAGCGCTATGAAATGGAAGGGTTGATAAGTGAATTTGAAGTTAGCCCTACAGTTTGGAACGTATTGACACCTAAATAAGTGAATGTAGAAACCGATCAAAAAAAAGAGCACTGCTCAGAGCAAAAAATGTAAGTACGGTATTACATGATTTATTTAGATAAATTACTGGATGTTAATAATATTTTAACAATTTTTCTTAAAGCAGTTTCTTTCAAATGCAATCAATTCTACTTGTCTACATTTTTATAATACCTCGGTTCCCACTTTAATAGCAACCTTTTTTTGTGATGCTATGAATGCTGGGTTTTTAGTGACAATGCTTGGTGGGCTTAGGCTGGGCTTAGGTGACAATGCTTACGTGAACGTGACTCTTTTTTATTAACCTCCTTGCGACTATTAGAGTTTGTGTGTTATACTGGGCAGTAGCCAGAGAGAGAGAGGCCAAGCGAGGCTGGTTCCCGCCTGAAAATTTTTGCGTAGCATTACTGTAAATGCCGATGGGAAATGTGGATAATTATGTTGAGTTGCGTGTGAATTTTATTATTAACATTGTCTATAACCTTTTTTTTTTCAAAAAACATACTGTAGATAAAAAATAGGATTTTCCAGAGGCAGACACAAATAAAATTTTACAAAAAGCACAGCGCAACAAAACACAACGCTTATTTAAACCAAAAGTTCTTAAACTTTTTGGTTCTGCGCCTTCTTGAGCGATAAGTAACCGTTGTACCCTCTCCCCCATCTTTAAAAATTAATACAAAAGTACAATTTCCATTGCATTTTATTAGAAATCACAAATCAAAGAGACACTTGACTTGTTTTTTGACAGCTAGCTTTTTTATAAGTGGGTTAATCCCAGACAGCGCACACTGCAACTCTCTTTCAATTTATTTCTATACTTGGTTTTGATGGCGACTAGTGTAGAAAGCGCGGCTTCACGAGATAAGTTAAACCGAACATAACTAGAACACGAAGTGCTTGGGTAGAAATAAAGAAGGAAAACAGGACTAAATTGACCCGAAACGCCTCAAGTTCCAGCTCCGTAAAGTTGTCCTTGGCTCAGGCGCGTCGCCAGCGGGGAGCAGGGGGGCATTGCCTCCCCCCAATTTTCGTTTTTGCCCCCCCCGATTTATTTCTTGCCCCCCACGGTATTTTTTGGGAAGGAAAATGTTGCTGTTTTTGTCCGGAAAAAACGTTAAAATTTGTGATTTCGGCCAGAAAAAGCCTTCGAAAATTTTGTGAAAAAAAGCCTTTGAAAAGATTTCGGCGAAGACCTTTTTTACACCAGATTTTCACTAAAACTTTTCCTCAATCCAATTCAGGAATAATGAAAATTTGGGTCAAGTTCAACGCTGGTTTTCAGCTTTGCCCCCCTGATTTTAATTTTGCCCCCCCCCCCAATCTCGCGAAGCTGGCGACGCCCCTGCCTTGGCTGTGGAGGTAAATTTTAACTCAAGAAACTCTTCTTGGGCTTTATCAAAACCAAATTTAATGTAGTCATCAAGATACTTTCTTTTTTTCGTACCATTACGATTATTTTACTTTCTTACTTATGTACGCAGGTACTACAACACGATAACACATAAATTTAGTTAATTTGTAAATGTAGCTCAGGTATATACCGCTCCACTATTTTAATAAACTGACTGATAAGCTGCCTTATAATTCATGACACAGTCTATTCTGCTCTGTAGGTTTGCCACTGTTAATCAAAATAAAGCAACACAATCGATAATTTAGCTATTTTATGGCATCATACTTTGTTTCTAATGCAGGTTTAACAGTAGTGACAAGCTAAAATCACTCACAAGAATATCTCTGACGAAATTTAGGTTTAGGACTCCCCAAAACATTTGCATATGCACTCTGGGCAAGCGTGCCTTTCCGGTTACGAACCACTGATTTAAACCATTAAAAACGCAGAACAAGAGGCGCACGATAAATTTTATATTTTCAGAAGCACAGTGCAACTTCCGCCACAAGATTTTAGATTCAGTAGAAGTGTAACCCAATTCCGTAATTGCAAAAAAGATTTTCGTACCAAGTCAAAGCGCAACTAAAGTTCTGCATTTAAGTGTAAACAGACAATGTAAATTTAGCATTTTTGTCATTTTACACAGAAAAGGAGTTCGTAATTTGCGATAGAGAGTCAACCGATCAATGGTCGAGTGGTTAGAGCGTCTGCAACAGAACTATTTAGACTCGGGTTCGATTCCGGTCGTGTCGAACCAAAGACTACAAAAATTGTTATTCACAGCTTTCTGCTTGACGTTCAGCAAACAAAGGGTCAGTGTGAAGCGCCGCCGTGTTTGTAGACTCGTGGCAGCTTGACTCGAAGACCGAAAGATGCCTTCGCTGTCTCCTGGTCAAGGAAACTTGGTGAATAAAATGTAATTACAAATTGCCAATATTACGATCAAAATAAACAAAATTTAGTCAAAAGTATTAAATTGCGGTATTAACAAAAAAAAATTGTAAGCGCAGCGCATTTAATCTGCTACAAATTTTAAGTCCACACGTGACTTCTGCAATGTCTCAATATAAAAATTTAAAGCGCAAAGTTGCGCTTGAGATTTTCTTACCTGTGGCAAGAAAGCGAAAGGTGGCTGCTACACGCTCCTTGCTAGAAATCGCCTGTCTCATGACGGTGTCATTTCGAGCAAGCTAGGATCGTATTAACAATCTAATTTTTTTTGTTTTTTTGTTTTTCCTTTTTGATACCATTTTAAATTGCTGTTGCTGCTACTGCTTTTCTTTTTCGAAAGATGCCTCCTGATAGTTCAGATTATTAGGGCCGAGTAGTCTGACTCTGTCTGCAAGAGTGTTAAAATCGGCACGTGTAAATGAATTTTCAAGGTCTTGCTGAACAAAATCACAACATAATTGCTGCAACATTTCAAAGAAAAAAAAAAATGTTGCACGCACGTGTAAATGGAATTTTAAGTTTCTTTGCAGAAGATTACTTCCGGCGCCAAAATTTTTTATTGCTGCGAGTAAATTTGCAGAAAAACAGTTTTACGTGTAAATGGAGTGATAGTTGATGGAGCAGTAAAATTGCGGAATAAACTTGCTCATCTATTTTGGCCCTTAGTCACGCTGCCGAGAGCCGACATCACTTATCCACGCTGCCGAGTGCCGACATCACTTAGCCACGCCGCCGAGTGCCGACATCACTTATCCACGCCGCCGAGTGCCGACATCACTTAGCCTCGCTGCCGAGTGCCGACATCACGACTGTGACTTTCAAGATAGAAGTTCGATTTTTGTGCCTTGTCGATTCTGCTGCAAGGCCACGTTCATATGACTGTGTAAAATGTTAAAAATGTTGTAACCGCAAAATGATGTTTGTCATTTACAAAAGAGCTTTCAAAATTTTTAAAACAAAATTCGAAGTTTTTGGTTCGATTTCTTTTCCGTAGCGGATTCTGTAATATCATAATATTACCTCATAGTTTTAAGGTAACATTGCACAGTAAATGGTGAGTCGTTCGCTGTTTAACCGATCAGTGGTCCAGTTTGTAGAGCGTTTGTCATTGAGATGGTGGGCTGGGGTTTGGTTCGTGGTCAAGTCAAAGCAAAGACTACAAAATGGCATTTACAGCCTCTCTGCTTGACGTTCAGCATTGAAAGAGACAGTGTGAAACCTCCACCGTGTGTGGTAGACACGTGCCAGTTTGACTCGAAGACCGAAATGTCGCTTCGCTGTTTTCTAGCCGAGGCAACTTGGTGAATGAAGAAGCAATTACAATCACCTAGTGTCAACTTGTTGGAACCAACTCACTACCGGCCACGCGAATATTGCATTCTCTATTTTGTTTCAGAAATATCTTATTGTTTGCAATCATTACTATACATTGTTTTGTGTTGGTCGAGCGGTAACGCGATTGTCTCTGTAGAGGGAGGACTGTAGTTCGGGCCGGTCAAATCGATACAGAGTTGCAAACAGCTTGCCACTGCTACGACATTTCTTCGCAAAAAGCAGTATTGCCCAGCAGGCACAGTAACGCGAAGATGGAACGGCGCCAACTTGTAACACGCTTCAATGTAATACAGTAGATATAATGAAAGACTTGGTTTGATTTTTTTTTTTTTTGTAAAAACAGTAAATTTTGGGTTGAGGATACTGTTTTTAAATTTTTTCAAAGTTTTGACTGTAATTATCTTAATTTGTTTAAACTATACTGACGATAAAACCATTCCTGATAAAATTGTAGCGACAAAAACTCATTCTTGCTTGGAGGTTGTCGTTTGTTTTATGTTTCATGATTAATGGGTTTGACCTACCAGTCCTATTGTTACGATTATCGCTAAACTTTAGCTATTACGTTACGATATAGGCCAGAGGTTCTTAACCAGGGTTTGATCGAGCCAAAGACTAGGAGGAACCCAAGAGGCTCGGGCCTTCCCCAAATTGAATATTGCCGCCAATGATAAAAATAATGACTACAAAGCATATTGTTTCTTCATTTTCAGTTTCTTTTAGCATTTACGCGTATTTTTTTTTTTTTTTGCTTTAAAAGCTGAAACCTCAAGCGCTCACTTAACTTTTTTACAAACTTAATGCAACAGCATGATCAGCAATTATCAATATTCTATAGCAGGGGTGCACATCCTTTTCACTACTGCTGGCCGCAAAACATCCTATAAATCTAATAAGGCCGCCAGTAATTAAGGTCATTTTTGTAGGAATTAACGTTTTAAACCTTACAATTTAACTATACATGCTAAACACTAGAAAAAGTCAATTTTAAGTTTGGAGAATTTATTCGGTCATAAATCACAAAAATGCTAGATCCGAAAAAAAAAGGTAAAAATAATATGTTTGAAAATGCTAGATCCAATCGAAAGATGTTAGATTTTAATTTCGAAAAAAATATGTCAAAAAAACAAACAAACTGCTAAATATATTTTAATTTTAGACCTATTTTGATAAAAATTCATACTATTAAAACATGGCATAGAAATTAGCAGCGCTATAACATGATTGTACTAGTTGCGTAAATGACTATGTGGGAGATAACTGTTACTATAATTTCAGTTCTCTTATTTACAAGTTGGTAAACCTATACCGGTAGTTCAAGAAAACTCTCAAAAAACAATCTATTTCGTCTATTAATTATAACTTAAAGAAAGATATAGTAAGGGGGGCTAATGGAAGGAAGTTTGAGAGAAGTGATTGATAATAATTTATTAATACGAAATAGCCCTTCCTCCTATTTCTGAGCTTATGTATTATTTGATGAAACCTATGTTAAGAATTTCTCATTAAGCGATCAAATTTGAATACCTATTTTTGACCATGTTTCGAAGTTTTTTTTTTAGTTTATGAGATTAATTTTTGACAAATTAGCTTCCCCCTGAATAAACGCTTTAGACTATGCTTTAAATTATTTGTTTGAGTTTATTGCAGCACAAAAAACAGTTTCAGAAGTGCTAAAACGTAATATTTTCTATATTCTGCATTGTGGTCGGCAGGCCAATGGAAGGTGGGGCTACTGCC
The DNA here is from genome assembly GCA_963965965.1 of Trididemnum nubilum. Classification (NCBI taxonomy): domain Eukaryota; kingdom Metazoa; phylum Chordata; class Ascidiacea; order Aplousobranchia; family Didemnidae; genus Trididemnum; species Trididemnum nubilum. The sequence continues at coordinate 1,935,408 of OZ014469.1, forward strand.
TCACCCCTGGCTACGCTACTGGCGAAAGGGCATAGATCAAGACGCCTTACTTTCAATATATTCCACGATTATATCAGAACTAGTATATTTTTATTATGTAACTTAGCATTATCTGAATCCAAAACGATGTAATAGGCTGTCGCGATTGTTGATACTTGGCTAGAGTACAACCTTTAGTCTCTATAATTGCCCACGTCAACTAAAACCAGAGAAAGACTAAGACGTCAATTGACGAATCGAAAATTGTAGTTGATAGTTCCTTTAGCTTCTTGAATCTCAGAAAGCAGCACACCAATCTTAAATTAAAACTTCTATTTAAGATTGAAACACAAAACCACTCTCTCTGAGCAAAATTGCTTCAAAACACTTCTTACGATCGACCAGATTCAGATCGTAAAGACTTAACCACGATCGACCAGGTTCAGGTCGCCACTACACACTCTCGCGATCGACCAGATTCAGATCTACAACTATATGGCTACACAAGCCAACCACAGATACACACACTCGGCAAAACTGCCTACGAAACTAATACCTAAAATTACCCACTCTTAGAATATTAGAATAATAGAATGCAAAACGACCCGCCTATTTATACTACGGCAAAAGCTATCGAACATCCCAGAAAAATTCATGATACAACACTATAGAAAAAAATACACGAGCTTACGATAAACAAATTTTGACATAATTATGACATCACTACTTCAAGTCTAAATATAGCAATTAAGAGTCGTAAACAACCCAAACAATCGATAACTGCAGAAAATAGCAGAATATACTAGAAAGGAATTATCTCAAATATCTCGAATATTCTAAATCAGAAAAGTAGGAAAACAAAGAAACAGTCACGTACACGAGAAAACACAGCAAATAATTATATCTCAGGCATTCAAAATTATTATTCGTGACATAGCCTAACATCTAATAATAATTTAATTGTGCTGTTTTGACATTTGCAGGACAGAAATTTAATATTTAATCGTTTTGCCTGCTTCTGGCCTAAAGGCTACCAGCGCGGAAGCCAAGGGAAGAGCTACCAGAACGGCTACTACCTAAAAACATGCAATGCAAAAATTCTCCTCCCACATTATTCGAACCTGCAGCCTTTGGATTACCGGTCCACTGCTCTACCACTTTAAATAGCCAAAATTAAGCATGCGAAGAGACATCTTCTCTAGCTCAAGTGGTAGAGCAGTGGACCGGTAATCCAGAGGATGCAGGTTCGATTACTGTGGGAAGACGACTTTTTCGCATTGCTTGTTTTTAAGTAGTTGCCGTTCTGGTGGCTCTTCCCTTGGCTCCCACGCTGGTATCCTTTAGGCCGAAAGCATGCAAAACGATTGAAGGCAAATACTTGTAATGCAATTAAACAGAAGTTTCACGTCAAAACTTAATCTCCCTTCTATTCCTTAAGTCAAGAATATTTACGTTATTTATAGGCACAAAGAACATTTCCGAAAAATCTTAGAAAAACTAACTCGTTTGTAAAAATCATATCATTGTAAAGCCACAGTCAGAAATTTGTACACGGCATTAAATTAGTGTAATTGTTAAATAACTAGAATGAAGTTTTGGGAATACAGTAGTTAAAACAATTATGACGTCGAAAAGTTACATAAGTATCAAATTGAAACTTCCTGGAAAGGATTCGACTCGGCCAACTGCAAGCGGTAAATACTTACGCATTAACACATAATCAGCATTGGCGTAATCAACTGTACAGTCAGCAAATCGCAACTGTTTCTAACATTTATTTTTGAGCAGTTAAGTAGCAAAACATTTTAGTCTATGCACGGCCACCACAACGTGCATTTTGTAAAACAATTTTACTGCCGCAAAAAATTCTATTACGGCCGCAGGTTGTGCATCTGTGTTCTATAGTATCAACTTTAACAAAGCACCTCCACTTCGTCATTTTTTACGCGACAAAATACTTTTGAAAAAAATTAGCATAGGAAATGCTTATTGAACAAACTACTGCATTTAAATTTAGAGACCCTTCTTATTGAACAATTTATTGAATTTAAATTGAGGGGAATTAAGCAACCTGGTTGTACCCTACATGTTTTTCTGAAACTGATCTTTGCATACCAAAACAAAAATCTCCAAGGCAAATTTTCGAGTAAATTATAATTTACAGTTAAAAATATTTCCGAAGGCAATGTACCTTGCTTCGTTCCACCTGGGCCAAGACTCTTACAAAAATTACAACAAAAAGGCAAAATTTTAAGCGTGTTTTTGACTTGACCTGTAAGTAAAGAAAAGATTGAACAATTTAATTTTTGCATTGCCTTTTAAATCTTAAAAATTTAAGTTCTTTTAAATGGCTCTAAAAACGTGCGAAATGCGATTCTAATGGTATTAAAATAGCAATTTCTTCCACAAAATTGCAAAAAATTTCCAGCGGCTGAGGCTCTGCCTCCAGACTTCCTAATCGAGTATGAGGCGTTTGAGTTACATTAGTTTGCTCACCGCATCTTCCAATTAAAATATTTTTGAAAAAATTTCAACTTTTGGTTAAGTCTTTCCACTTTAGCAAATTCTAGTTACATGCCAAACCAAGCCCTGGCTTCAGTTTTTTCATTAAACGGTATCTTTGTCCCATAAAAAATCCCTCGAAAAAATTGGATAACGTCATAGCATGTGATTTGCAGTTAGGGCCTTCTCAATGAAAAATCCTGGCTAAAGATCGAACCCTTGGGATTCGGCAGAGAAGCTTCAGAGGTGCAGCGAATGTTCTCCGAAATTTTGACAAATGCTGACCTGACAAAGACTTCTGGGCTTTTTTTAGTCTAGCAATGGTTTAAACCAGGATGTGGAAGCAGTCAAATTTTTAATGCTTCCGCTTCCAGCTCCTCTTGAAGGTTTATGCTTCCGAGTTCGCTTCCGCTTCCTCACCTTTGGAATTTTTTGCTTCCGCTTCCGGCTCCGGGTAGAGCTGGTCGCTTCCGAGTTCGCTTCCGCTTCCAGTCTTTTTTATCAAAGTGCTTTCGCTTCCACAAAAATTTAACCGCTTCCATCACTTCCGCTTCTACATCTCTGCTCAGTATGAAACAGCTAATTGTGTTTAGTTTAAAAAAAGCAGGCAAGTTTACTTTGTAAGCTATTTTATTTGACTTGTGTTGTCGACAGGGCATGGCATGGAATGGAAGACGATTTTTCCATATTCCATACTGGCGATTTTCGTCCATTCCATCTCCATTCCATACTAAAAGTCTTCCATTCCATATTTCATTCCATACTAAAATTTTTTTGCAATTTTTCATTCCGTACTTCCATACCAAAAAAAGGGTAGACTGGAAGCAATGCAACGTCTATTTTGCTGCTTTGCATCTTTGCAATGTTGAAAGCAACCGCTCGTAAAGCTGCGTCAACAATACTAAGATGCCACAATCGGTATCTGATATGCGCATTGCACATGGTTTAATGTCTAGGTGTAGCCAGGATTTTGGATTGGGGAGAGAGCTAAACCGTAAATCACATGCAATTACGTCATCAGAAATTTTCAAAAAGAGAGACCTTTTATGGCACAAAAAATAAAAGATTGAAAGCTGGGGGTCTGCTTTAGCACGTAACCAGGATTTGCTAAAGAGAAAAGACTAAAATCGCAAGTTAAAAAGGTTTATTAACGTGTCAAAATTGGAATACGTGGTGAGCAAATTACTGCAACTCAAACGTGTGACAAACGGGGCCTGGGGGCAGAGCCACTTGGAGTCTGGGAGCAAAGCACACAGCCGCTGGTCGATTTTTTGTAAGTTTTTGGAACAAAATGGCTATTTAAATGCCATTTGGATCACATTTCGCTCGTTTTTAGAGCCATTTGAAAGAACAAAATTTTTGAGATTTGAGAGTCAATTGAACAAATCCTTCCCTTTACTTCAGGTCAAGTTCAAAACATTTTAAAAATATCTTTTATTTTGGGGTTAAATTTTGTCACTTGGCCTGGTCAGGGGAATTAAGGTACATTGTTTTCTGCAACATTTTTAGCATTAAATCATTCACTCGAAGGTTTGCCTTTGAAGATTTTTGTTTTGTCATGAAAATAACCAGTTTTAGAAATATGTACGACCTGGAGCCCAAGCACCCTCGATTCAACTTCTATAATTTGTTCAATAAGCATATACCCAAGATAATTTTTTTCAAAAGCATTTTGTCGCGTGAAAACTGACGAGATGGAGGTGATTGTTACATAAAGTTGGTAGGTGGTGAAGGTGGAATTGAAAGTTATTTCAGGTTGGTGCATTAGATTGGTTACTAATCATGTTATTGCAATATAAAAGTTAGCTGGTGTCCTAAAACATATTATTGCGTAAAAAAGTTAGATGAGGGCTTGAGATTGCACCTTTTAGAACGAAACCACAGAATTTCTCCCCGCTTGGACATTTAAATTGGTTGGCAAAAATTTAAATTTAAACTTCTTGCAATTACAACATTTGTAATACTAACATTAGCCTACAGGCCTATTACCTTATTCAGTAGGCCTTATTCAAATAGAATACAGACAGTAAGTAATCTGAAACTTTTTCAAATAGAATCATTTACAGTTAAAAATATTTCCGGAGGCAATGTATCTTGCTTCCTTCTACCTGGGCCAAGACTCTTACAAAATTTACCCCAAAAAGGCAAAATTTTAAACGTGTTTTGGACTTGACCTGTAAGTAAAAAAAAAGACTGAACAATTTAATTTTTGCATTGCCTTTCAAATCTTAAAATTTAAGTTGTTTTAAATGGCTCTATAAAAACGTGCGAAATGTGATTCAAATGGTATAAAAATAGCAAGTTCTTCCACAAAATTGCAAAAAAACGTCCAGCGGATGAAGCTCTGCTTTCAGACTTCCCTATCGAGTATGAGGCGTTTGAGTTACATTAGTTTGCTCACCACATCTTCCCATTAAGATTTGTTTGAAAAAGTTTTTACTTTTGATTCAAGTCTTTCCACTGTATTTTTTTTTTTTTCATCATCATCATATTTATTTATTTACCAAGTGACGTCATATCACAAGAAAAAAACTGCAACTTCCTCTAGGTCTATCACCAAAGCATCGAAATATGCAATTCCTTTAAAACCAAACACACAAACTTGCAGAGTCAAAGCGATATTTAGTCACTTGGTGAGGAGACAGCGAAGGACCGAAAGGTCATCTAAGTCTACTGCCACCTCACCAAGTTAAGGTTAAAAAAAGCTGCTTCTAGATTTTCTCAGTCTGCTACTTTCTATGATAAAAAATTTTACGCAAAATTAAAACAAAGTGTTGCAAAGATATGTACACTTTGTACAGTGTATACACAAAACTCACAGTCACCATGTAAAGAAAATGCAAGACAACATTAGAATTGTTCTGACTCTAAGCATACTAAAAAATAAAAATGCTGTAACTACAGATTGGATAGAAATAAAATTAATAAAGTTCATAATGCTTATTTATGTTTTATAGAATTTAAAGTGGGCAATTGGAGTGAAAAAAAAAAAAAACTTCTTGCTTTGTTTTGTATTGCTTGTCAATATGTCATTAGTACTGGTACAATTTCCAATACCAGTATATATTAACCTCAGTCAGTTATTGCAAAATTACTAATAATTCATGGGCACATCAAAATGAGAGATGACGTATTGTATAAATGTGTGATAGATGAATGCACCAAACTCATGCTATTCAAGCAAAGAATAGGTTATTGTTGAACTAAAGCATAAATATGCAACTATAATTCCTGTAATTACTACTGCATTGCTGATAGAAAGCTGTTATTCTAGCTTTTATCGGTTTTATAGTTTGATAAAAAATGAGCTTTAACAGCTTTTTTAAATCTGTAGAATGAAACTTCTTTCATATTGCTTGGAATTTCATTCCAAACTTAATTCCTGCGAATGATAGAGACTTTTGCCCTAATCTTGTTCTAGTTCTTGGAAGAAAGAAGTTGTTTTTGTGGCTCAATCTTGTCTTATGTGTATAGCAGTTTTTTATTAGGTTAAACTTATCTGAATTTGCAAAAGATAATACATTATTGTGAATTTTGTACATTAGCTTTGCAGTTTCCAGAGAGTAAATATCCTTGAGTTTTAAGCATTTAGCTCGATAGAACAAAGGATTAGTATGCTCACGATATCCACTTCCAGTTAACAATCTGATGCTTCTTTTTTGCAGAATAAAGAGAGGTGCTAATGTTGATTTTGAAGCAGTCCCCCAACTACTTATGCAGTATTGTAGATGAGAGTATATGAGGCAGTGGTAAACAGATCTTAAGGTTTGCTCATCTACAAAGTGTTTTAATTGATTAAGGGCACAAGATCCTCTTGCTACCTTTGAACATTGTTCCTTGATTTGTTGTTTCCAGTTTAGATTGTCGTCTATGAGAACACCTAGATACTTTATGTGATGTGATTGCTTGATTGGAATATTATCTATTGATACTTTGAGTTCAGGTTTATTTTGTTTCGTTGTCACTACCATAAACTCAGTTTTATTGAAGTTAATTGATAATTTATTCACCTTGAACCAATTGCTTACATTGACTAATTCATCATTAATATTTTGTTGCAGTGTTGAAACATTAGAATGGGAGAGAGTAAGGTTTGTATCATCTGCAAAAAGATGAATTGTGGAATTTGAGGCAAGTGGTAGATCATTGATGTAAATATTAAATAACAACGGACCTAGAGTTGAGCCCTGAGGAATACTGCAAATAACATCTCTTGACTTGGATTTATATTGATTTACAATTGTATACTGTTGACGGTCAGTCAGGTAACTTGCTAGTAACTGTAATGGTAATCCTCTAATTTCATACTTTTCTAGTTTCTTGATCAGTATTGTGTGATTGATGGTATCATATGCTTTTCGTAAATCTAAGAAAATAGAACATGTAATGAGCTTTTGATCCATATTGTCAAGTAGCTTATTGTAAATATCTAAAACAGCTTCATTTGTTGAGTAATTTTTCTTAAAACCATACTGGTTTGGACTAATCAAATTATTGCTCACAAAATAATTGTTTAGTTGATCAAGCAGACACTTTTCAAAAAGTTTGGCGAAAGGATTTAAAATAGAATTAGGGCGATAATTACTGCATAACTCTCTTTCGCCTTTTTTGAAAATTGGAACAACTTCAGCGGTTTTTAACACTTTTGGAAAATATCCTGTTGATATGCATGCATTAAAAATGTTAGTTAGAACTGGAGCTATAACAGAGCCTGACATTTTTATATACTTTGGAGGAATTCCATGTCTTCCTGTACTTTTTGATGGATTCATAGCTCTGATGTAATTTACTACTTCTTCTTCAACTATTGGTTCCAGAAAAAACGAATTGCAACTACTCTGAATCAAAGATGTGGCATTAAATTTGCCATCAATTATAGCTGGTGTTTCGATTGTAGACGCAAGGTTAACTCCTATCTCTATGAAATATTTATTGAACAAGTTACTGATGGCCTGTGGACCTTGTGCACTTTCACTTTTGGAAGCATACATTTTATTAGGAATGTTATTTTTCTTCACATTTTTCAAGTGAATAATTTTATTTATAATTTTCCAAAGCGACGAGGTGTCATGCTTATTATCATTCACTAAATTTTTAATGTAAAGTCGTTTTGCATATTCCTTAATATGAGTCAGTTTATTTCTATAGACTTTGTATTGTGCCCATGTTTTACTGTCATTTAATTTAAGGGCTCTTTTGTACAATAAATTTTTTTGCTGGATTGATATAAGGATTCCTTTGGATATCCATGGTTTGTTTTTTAGTTTTGTTTCCTTTCTGCTTTGTTTTCGTAATGGTGCATGTATGTTTAAAGTCTTATGAAAGATGTCAATAAACTTTTCAGTGTAGTTGTCAATGCATTCCTCTTTGATATCACCTAATAGCTCCATTCCTTCAGTTAATTTGTCTAGAAATTTTTCTACTTCAAAATTTTTTGTATCACGAATTAGGGTGACAGTTGATTTTTCACTCTTGGGCAGGCTTAAATTAGAACACACCATTACTGGCAGGTGATCACTTACATCTTCCACCAGAATAAAAGTTTTGTGTTCACCCACTACATTGTTTGTATAAACATGATCTAAAAGAGTTGAGCTTGTAGTGGTTATTCTTGTCGGGTGTGTAATTAAGGGAATGCAGCCTAAGCTATATGTTAAATTCATGAAATCTTTAATATTGATATCAGAGTTACTTTTCAACAAATCTGCGTTGAAGTCGCCTCCGATAAAATACATCAATTTTCTACTATTCAATTTTTCAATGGTTGATTCAAAACTCTTGCAAAACTCTGATAAATTCTGTTTAGGGTGTCCGTAAATTACTCCCACTATACATTTTTTGTTATTCCCTAAATCTAGTTGAATCCACATATCTTCACAGTTAGGAATGTTTAAATCAAACTCCTTGCAAATTGAAATTGATAAAGACTCCTTAATAAACAATCCTACTCCTCCCCATCTTGTAGTTGTGCCTTTGTGGTAAAAATGGTACCCATTTAACTTTGCATTGTATACCTGTAACAATTTAAGTTTGGTTTCACTTATAGCAATGATATCAGGTAAGATATCATAATTTGTTAAAAGTTTATTCAATTTATCAAAATTTGCATTTAAGCTTCTTATATTCACGCAAAGCAAAGAAAATTTACACTTTTTGTTAATAATATTGGCTTCGGCCTGTGAGCAGTATTTTGAGTCAACCAAACCAGAATTTAAATCATTTAGTAAGCTTTTTATCTTGTTGTCTACCTGTAAGCATTCAGCTGGGAAAAACGAATTATTTGTGTGATTATTATCAAAGTTTAGTTTGTCATCATTTCTCATTTCATTTAACAATTGCTTATCATCTAGGGTTTGAAAAGGAAACAATTCACTGTAACAATTTTGGCAGAGGTATGGTTCAGTAGAAGAACAAAGAGTGTGAAATTTAAGGGGACTAATGACTGTGCATTTGAGATGAATCTAATACTGTAACGTACGTGTCGAAAGGAGGCGCCCAATTGCGGATGACCGGGTCGGTTGAACAACCTAAAGAGCTACTCTCCGGGTAGAGTTATTAATCCATATGTCCAATTAATCTTTCACTTGTGGCTACGTTGGAGCTGACGCTACACCACTTTAGAAAATTCTAGTTACATGCTAAACCAGGCCCTGGATTCGGTTTCTTCATTATACGGTATTTTGTCCCATAAAAAATCCCTGTTAGAAAAATTTTGATGACGTCATTACATGTGCTTTGCAGTTAGAGCCCCCTCAATGAAAAATCCTGGCTATAGATCGAACCCTTGAAATTCGGCAAAGATGTTTCAGATGTGCAGCGAAAGTTCTCCGAATTTTTAAAAAATGCTGTACTGATATAGATTTCTGGGCTTTTTTTAGTCTAGTAATGGTTAAAACAAAAAAACGAAACAGGTTTGCAGGCAGTGGCGCAACCAAAGGAGGGGCTAAGGGGGCTTCAGCTCCCCTTAGCCGAAGTCGCCAAGAAAATTTAACCCAAAGTACAAGGTTTAAACGTGCTCTGGAGTTCACTTGTGAGTAAGAGTAGACATTGGGTTTTGATTAGACATTGCATGGTTTTTAGTTTTTGAGTAGACATTGGGTGGCGGTGATCGGTAGTTCTAGATAAAAATTGTTTGAGGCCATGTTTTGGTTGAAAATCACACACAGGAGAAGAAAGAAGAAATTTCGACGACTTCGCATTTAGGGATCAGTAAAATAATATAGCCACAAGCTTATCGGGCATATACGAAATCATTCGTAAATATACTACTACTTTATTTATTAAAATCGATTTCACCCCAGCGGGGCATCATCAGTTAGATCTAAAAACAATCAGCGTATACTTTAAAACCAAAATCATCATAAAACCTATAAATAGACTATAACATCAATCAAATTGAAAAGAACATAAAATGGACTTGAATAACAACGAAATTAAAAAAAAAATAATACTGTATATAGCAAAACCTCTTTCGCAAAGCAAATATATTGAAAACCTTGTTTTATCTACACCACCACAACATCAGAAAAAAAACTATACAAAAAAAGTTGTTTAAAATAATAAACCCCTGCAAAAAAATATAAATATATTTTCTCAATTATAAAAAGCGTTGCTAAGCAACCAAAAAGAAAACATATATCCAAACCTTAAAATGAAGAAAACTTAAATCTTTTTTAAAAAAAAGTGGAATTGGAAAAGAAAACATTACCAAACTCTTACCTTGGTTGGCAAACCCACAAGTAATAAGAAAAGGACCTTTACGTACGGTACTAACTTCTCCAAAACATACTGCTACAATTTGAAGAGATGGCCAGCCAAAGAGAAATAGGCCTAGGCTATTTGAGGTAAAAGATGGAAAACTAGCTCAACTAAACCAAGGACTAGTGTACATGAAAAAGCAAAGACCAAAGCCCGGCCTCACCATTTAACTCCCGAAAAGATAGCCTGACTCTGTCGCACTAGCAAACTATAGGGCGCAAAGTAGGAAGAATCTCGCAAACTAGTCAATTTCACTACATCAACCAAATCAGCTGCTGATAAAAATAAAAACAACTGATTATAGTAAAGTGAGAACCTATGACGTAACAAAACCAATATTAGTGTCGTAAAATTAAGCACAAATTTTCCAAAAGCATGCCTCGAAGCAAAATATAGAGTATGGAAATTATACATATGGAATACAGAAATATGGAATGTGGAAAATATATGGAAATAGAAACAATATTGAAATTATTTTGAAGCAGAATACGTTGAAGCAAAATACCTCTGGTTTGCGTGATTAGCCTATTGCAACAGATTATAATGAAAGCAAACCAGAAAAACAGTAGGCCAATGCAGCAAACTTAGTGATATTTCGGTAAAATTGTTTTGTTGATGTTAATTTTCGCAACAAGTTTATTTATCCACATACTTTCCAACACATCCAGCTTTTGTTGGTTTCTAGGTTCTTGGAGAAAAGTTACTTCAAATCAATCTGAAATATCCGGCAGAGAATTCATTAGTTCTTTGTGCCAAGTTTGAAAATGAATCAGTAATTTTGGAAAATTTTTGCTTTTGGAAAATTTGTGCTTAATTTTACGACACTGATATTGGTTTTGTTACGTCATAGGTTCTCACTTTACTATAATGAGTTGTTTTTATTTTTATCAGCAGCTGATTTGGTTGATGTAGTGAAATTGACTAGTTTGCGAGATTCTTCCTACTTTGCGCCCTATAGTTTGCTAGTGCGACAGAGTCAGGCTATCTTTTCGGGAGTTAAATGGTGAGGCCGGGCTTTGGTCTTTGCTTTTTCATGTACACTAGTCCTTGGTTTAGTTGAGCTAGTTTTCCATCTTTTACCTCAAATAGCCTAGGCCTATTTCTCTTTGGCTGGCCATCTCTTCAAATTGTAGCAGTATGTTTTGGAGAAGTTAGTACCGTACGTAAAGGTCCTTTTCTTATTACTTGTGGGTTTGCCAATCAAGGTAAGAGTTTGGTAATGTTTTCTTTTCCAATTCCACTTTTTTTTAAAAAAGATTTAAGTTTTCTTCATTTTAAGGTTTGGATATATGTTTTCTTTTTGGTTGCTTAGCAACGCTTTTTATAATTGAGAAAATATATTTATATTTTTTTGCAGGGGTTTATTATTTTAAACAACTTTTTTTGTATAGTTTTTTTCTGATGTTGTGGTGGTGTAGATAAAACAAGGTTTTCAATATATTTGCTTTGCGAAAGAGGTTTTGCTATATACAGTATTATTTTTTTTTTAATTTCGTTGTTATTCAAGTCCATTTTATGTTCTTTTCAATTTGATTGATGTTATAGTCTATTTATAGGTTTTATGATGATTTTGGTTTTAAAGTATACGCTGATTGTTTTTAGATCTAACTGATGATGCCCCGCTGGGGTGAAATCGATTTTAATAAATAAAGTAGTAGTATATTTACGAATGATTTCGTATATGCCCGATAAGCTTGTGGCTATATTATTCTAGATAAAAAGTTTTGAGGAAGTACAGTAATACTACACTTGGGGACATGTAGAAACGACAGGGGAGCAGATTCCAATTGCAATAATTTTCCTTTGCTAATAAAATAAATTTCAAAAATTGATCAGCGGCTGGGCGGTTTCGCTCCCACACTCCACCTCATTTCTTCGATCGTTGCTAAAAACTTGAGGGACAAAGTATTTCTAAAAAGCTTAAAGGTCACGGATTCTTTTCAAGTGCATCCCTATATCAATCGTGCATCTTTATAGCATGCGAAATTGCACATTGACAGAGTCTCGGAAGCCCGCGGAAAGTTTGTGCTTTAATCGTCCTGCCAACAAATTGTCATAGACCTTAGCTTTACTTTATCAGCTTGACATGGCCTGATACTGGGTGCGCCCGCTGTGGAGACCCGACCGCTTACACCATCGCAAATGTACGAACGATCTGAGACAGTGAATCAAAAAGTCATTGGATTAGTGAATGTTTTACTTTTTGCTAACTGAAAATTTTTGGAAAAAAATCTCTTTAGAGCAGAAGTGTCCAAACTTCGGCTCGCTAATTTTCGTTTTCGGATCAAAATGAAACATCTATTTTTACGATCTAAAATGTGCCAGGTTTTGGCCTAAGAAATTTTCATGATGTATCCTGATTTTATCTTCAATCTTCAACTGGGCTCAGTTGTGCAAACATGGAGGCTACGAGTGCTCCAACCCTTCTTAGCAAAGTCATTTAAGTAGTTTTACCCAAAATCAGCGACGGATCTAGAAAATTTTGTTGGGGGGGATGATTTTGGTAATTTTGGATGCTTAGGAGTAAAAATTTCGGAAGTTTATGAATAATGATGCAGACATTATTTTCTCAGCGTTTTGAAGTGAGCTCCAAAAGAAAAAGGTCTTCCGGGCAAAATGCAACCGATTTCTACGGATTTAGACGGATCTCTAAAAAAAGAAAAAGGTCTTCACAATTCATCGAGCTGATTTTACCCGGAAATGGCTAATTGCTGTTTTTGGTCTATTTCGAATAAGTTTAATAATATTCGTATGCACGTTAAGTTTAGGCTAGTGGGGAGGGATGCATTCCCCATCCCCCTCTAAATCCGCCACTACCCAAAATTGCAAGCGTTTAAACTTGGGACTTGACCCGTGAGTATTGAGTAAGGATGGGAACTGAAGTATTTTAATTGTACATATTTCAAAAATGACTTCGAGCTTCAAAAATTGTGAAGGAGCTCCACAATCAGGTCAGTTTTATCATTTTCTTTACAAACCAAATCAAATCTGTCATTTCACTCGCTGTATTACGCTGAAGCGTGTAACGAGTTTGCGGGGCCTATATCCGAATCCTTTGCGCCTAAGCAACACAACTTGTTTCGAAAAAATGTCGCAGCGATTGTGAGCCGTTGGCAGCACGGTGTCCGATTAAACCTGCCTCATTTTTGAACAACACACTTCCTGCTCCAGACACGAACGGGGTACCGCTCAACCAACTTGCCTGTTTCCATGATAGAAAAAGCTAATTGGTATGATGATATTACGCATTTGGTATGACGGATGACCTTTTTTTTTAAGTTTAATCGTGCCACAATCGTGCTGGACCGGTACATGATTATTATTGTTATTTTACTATATTTCAAGGGTTTTACCCTTAAGATAAGACTCAGTCTACATCTAACCTAAAACCGTAAGCGTAAAAGCACGGGTACCAACGTATCCTTTGTTTATTTTAATCAACTGACAGCGCTTGTACGCTCGCAAGGCGGCAGGCCAGGTGCACCAAATTTCATTGAAACAAACAAAGAATACTCTCATACGCTCACGTTTTTATGTCAAGTGCAGACCACGCCTAAAAACATAGACTTTTATTATATTGTTGATTGCATTGTCTTTCAACCATAAACTCTCTGATGCAACAAATGGTCGTGCTGTGCTTTTTGTGACATTGTGATTGGCAACACTCTGCAGTGCTTGAATCATTTGCGTGCTTTCTGGCCTTCTTTGTTTGAGTGGGCCTTGTTTTTCGTATTATCAAGAGGGATGACAAACGTGTATGAGCCATTAAATAATATTGTCGGCTAAGCAGTGGAGTCCATCGACTGGAAAATTTCTGGTCCGAACTTGGCAAACGTCAACTCAAAACCATAATAATTGAATTGGCTACCGGTATTAGAATCGAACTTTCTCATCTCTCATTTTGAACTGCGAAAGCAAGGATAAAGATTACAAGAGCCGGGAAGGTGAAAGACTAGGTAGGAGTAAAATCTAGAGTAGAAAGAAAAAATTGCGTTTTTCGTGTGATAAAGTACTGTATTAAGCTGATCAGACCAACAGTCCAACAGGTTAATCATCAAAGCAATTACTAATATAGTTTGTTAGATAGGCCTAGTCAAACATTGGTTGTAGTCTAAACTAGACTCTAGCTGCATCTAACCCCATAGGCGTAGCCTGGATTTTTGGTTGGGGGGAGCCCAAACTACAAATCACATGCATTGACGTCACCAGAAATTTTCGAAAGAGTAACCTTTTTTTAAGGCGAAGATATCGTAGAATGGAAAATCAGAAGCCTGGTTTGGCACTTAACCAGGTGAGCATTTAACCAAATTTTTGCTTAAAGGAGAAGGCTTAAACCAATAGTTAAAAAGCGAAAATGTTTATAGTGAGAGACGTGTTGAGTAAACTATCGTAACTCAAACGTGTCACGTACAGGGTCTGGGGGCAGAGCCCCAGCCGCCGGAGGCTATGGGGGTCTGTGGGCAAAGCCCCAAGCCGCTGGGCAAGTTTTTGTGATTTTTTGGAAAAACAAGCTATCTTAATGCAACTGGATCACATTTCGCGCGTGTTCAGAACCACCTGAAAAAACTATAGTGCTCTTCGGTGATTCACTATCCTAAAATAACAAAAGTTGTGGAATTTTAAAATCTGGTCATAAAATCCCATTTATAAAGAGCGTGAACGCAAACCCGATCTCGAACTACGTAAAAAACCAAGCAATTTTCTGTTCTAAAGAAAGCAGGTTTTCGCACGCAAACCGCAATTTGTTTTGCAAACTTAATCATTTGCCAATGTAAATTGTTACAATGCACAAATAATTAACTATAAACACGATTTGTCGGTCACGGCGAATTCCACCGCATTGCAGAAGTTGTAGCCTATTTGGAATTTTGATACTCATGATCACTTTTGAGAATAGTTTGGTTGACAACGACATTAAAAAAAACAAACTCTAATTACTGGAGAGTGGAAAGCAATCACTTTTTTTTATTTAATGTCATTTAAAAAAAAAGAAAAAAGTGATTATATGTTTTATTGAAAAAAAAAAAGTCTCTATTTCTTTAATGTTTTTTTTTTATAAGAACATCTTTTTTACACAAACAATTTTACAAAGACACGAAACAAACCAAAAGAAAAAACAAAGCAAAAAACGATAACTTCGACTTTCGTAAAATTAGTTTAAGGAAACAGTTAAACGTATCGTAACAAAGCAATAACCAGGTTTCATCAATCATAGCCACTGGATTGCATTTTTTTCGTCGAATAACCAGGACCAATAATAAAACGCAATGTTTAATCAAGCGAAAATGACCTTGTGCCACTCCAACAAAATTTAAGAATATATGAAATTAACATTTGTGATCGTCATCCTTGACCTAAATTTTATTGGTTCTTATACACTGAGAAAGAAGATTGTACTACGTTACTGATATTTACACCGACAGGAAATTAAAGGTTTGCTTATCTCAAAAACAATGAACAGGATATTACAAGATACTGTAATAAAGCCTAAAATACTTTTTTATATTTTAACACAAGAGTAACAACAATGTTAACATATCTGTTTAATTTCGATTTCAGCTGAAATAAATGGGTTAAAAAAGCAAGCGGTCGGCCTTTTGAAATTCATTTCAAACTTTATGCAGCAGAGCTGGAGTCCTCCAGGACTCCCTTGGCCTGGAGGACGTCCTTGAGGACACATTTTGAAGTTCATGGCCTTGGCCTTGAAGGTCAAGTCTTTGGCCTTGCTCTCGAAGCTTCAAGTCCTTAAAAATTGCCTTTTCCTAGGCTCGAGAACAGCTCTATTTTTTAAATCGTTGAAATTTTGTGGATCGCTTTGAAGACCTTTTTTTGTTTTTTTTTTTGAAATCGCCTGAAAACAATTTTTGAAGACCTTTTTTTGGAGAGCATTTGCGCTGGTGTTCTTGGTCGTTGGCCTTGACCTCGAGCATTATTGTCCTTGGCCTGGAGAGGGTCTGTCTTCGGAAGGGCTGTCCTTGGCCTTAGCCTCGGGTTTTTTTGTGTCCTTGGCCTTAGTCTCGAGCATTGTGTCCTCGACTCCATCTCTGTTATGCAGTACCAAATGTTATTGCAATAAAAGTACGCCAATAAATATTAGGAAAATTGTTTTCGATAAATTTTGAAACCTGCATATATTCACGTGATATAGCTGCATTGAATTACACTTATTTGTTTTTTAGTATATCAGTGCTGTGACGTATTGTTGTACGTGGTGACGTAGCCTAAATTGAGAGCGCTGATTGGTTGAACACAAATGCCGTTTGCAAAAAACTATATCTTCACCGGATACCCAATGAAAAAATTTCTGGATCCGCCTCTGACTCGATAACCTTTGTTTCAATGCCATGGGTGGGACTCGAACCCAGGTCTATGTCTGTTGCAGAAAGTTCAAAAACATCTACGTAGGCAGTAGGGCCACAAGTACGATTTGCTCAAATTCATCCATGAGCTTTCGTTCCTTGTAGAGGAGTACCTAGTGGTAGTGGCCCTTGACTTCACGGAGGCAAAAGACCTCAGTGTGGAGGAAAAGGCAGTGTTAAAGGCCGCCCATGAGGAAGCCGCCGCCACTGCGGAGGACATGGAGGAGATGAAAGAAGAGGATGGAGACGAAGATTGAGGAGCGATTCAGAAAAGAAAGATGACGAACCTCATCAGAAAACGCTCGTTTATTTCCTCGCAATTTTTTTTATTTGCGGATTTTCATATGAAATTTGTTCCAACTCACTGTTGCTTTTCCATTAAAGATGCAACACACAGCAGTGGACAGGGATACAGTGTTGATGTTGTTCCTGCGGCCCTATCATAGCGAAGACAACACCGCCCCGAGAAGAAAAAACTGCAACACATGTTGTGTTTCAGCACGCAAATCTAAAAGAACGATTTGCAAAACAATTAGTATTAGAAAGAATTTTATTGTTTCATCTTTTTTAAAGAAACGTAGTGTCAGTTTTGCTCATTTTCGCTTATCTAGTTGATGCTGATGAGGTGTTTTCTTGATCGATTCATTGAATGACGTCAACAAATCGTCATCAAACATTTGCGATTATAAATTCGGTTGTTAATTGTATCTCTAATTTTCAAATTTGATTTGTTTTCACTTTTGAGGGCCATTCAATAAAGAAGTTGGTAATAAAAACCTCTGGTAATAAAAACAGCAAACATTTTCCATTGATTTTCTTCCACCTGATCTTCCTGCTCACTCATCTACGAATGGTCTAAGCGGCTCGTTGTATCGCTTTTTTGTCGAACTCTTGAGGCCTGCCCTCGATCCATTGCACTTTATCCAAACACAAACACCAATTTGCTGCTGTTCTTAAAGAAGCAGATTTTGAGACCCAACGGGAGCTAAACTTTGAGTAGCCAGCAAGTTTCAAAATTTCATCAAGTACTACCAAAGCATGCAGAGACATCCCAGCTGGTTGCAATATTTTCCACTCGGTGTCTGACCGAACGACGTCATCATATTTCTTGGCCATGGTTGGAGTTCCTGTTCTCATCAAAAGCATTACCGCCTCTACTTGGAATAGATTTGCCAATTTGTAAACGCTTTTGAATGAAGCTGTTATTAAAGTTTTCCGCCACAGCAGATATTTTTTCGATTATTTTACTTTCTTTGCATCGTTGCAGTTTCTAACCCCAAAAATTAATCGCTGATATTTGTTCAACAAACTTAGAGTAATTTTCAAGGCAATTTGAGATCATTTGTTTGAGAAAATTGGGAAAAAACATTCAGCAATCAAAATACAGACTACATAAAATTTACCACCAGAAGTGCTAAATTCAGTTAAATCTTTCATTTCACTCGCTGTATTACGCCGAAGCGTGTAACGAGTTTACGGGGTCCATTTCCGCATCATTGCGCCCTGACAACACAGCTTCGAACTTTTGAAGAAATATCGCAGCGGTGGCGAATCGTTGGCGACACTGTGTCCTATTTGACCGGTCAGAGATTTGAACTTCAGACCTCCCGCTCCAGAGACGAACGCGTTACCGCTCGACCAACTGGCCGGTGTACTGGCTTGCTCTTGAAACAAACCAACTCCGCAATCGTCCTCCATTTTAACAAACCTCTGTTAACGGAGTCGCAAATCAACCTTTATCTTTCGTGTTTTGTGTTCATTTTATGTTAAAACAAGTCAAATTCGCGACTCCGCCTCACTCCGTTCGCGAATAAAAACAATCATAGATGTTTCAAACACGTTCAAAGTTTCCCACTTGAGAAGTGCGCGGTCGCCTCTCCCCCCACACCATCGATTCCACAGTCGTGTCCGACCACGACTCACTTTTGTCAAATATTTGAGTTCAAATTAAGAACAATGCCAAGCTCTATGAAAAACAATTAAGAACATGAGCCGGTCGCGGGATTAATTTTGTAAGTAAATTAATTCGCAGTTCTGTTTTTCTTTTTTTTGCGTGCGATTGTTGATTTGTGTACTCCACGAGTCATGATCTACATCAAAAGACAACTTTTAAGCCGGCTTTTACCGATCACGCGTATTTGCGCGCAGAACTACGTTTGTCAATGGATTGCATGCATTTTGCAATTTCTCTTTTTATGCATTTATATTAAAAACGATATGACGCTTGTTTCCGCTGGTAAATACGCGTGATTTATTTACCAGCCGCTTAACCAAGCAACAATAAATTTAGGTCACGGTATTTTCTGAAAAAGTAAAAAACAGATGCGGCGGAAAAGCTAGAAAGAGCCGCCTTTACTCAAAACTTGCTGCTTTTTATAAAAAAAACAAAACGAAAAAACAGTGCAACACTGTTGGTTATCGAGCAGTCTCCTTCACACCTGACGACAAGTCCAATAACTTTTACGACACTGCATTTGACTACTTTTGCTATCGACGATCTCCGATTACAAGTGCTGCTATTTTTTGTTTCTGAACTTTCTATGCTACTTAAAAACTGAAATAATCAAGATTTGTGCGTCAAAAACATTTTGAAGAAAAATACAAAATTTAGTGAAGCCCTAAATTTGGAGGCAACTGACGTCACTCAAAAAAGCGTTATCTCATATATTTATGAATTTGTTCACAAACCTGAACAGAAAAAAAAACAAACAAACCGATGGAACATCTCATATGGCGGTTCGGTACTGCACGCAAGTACAATACAGTACGCCTCAAGTTTTGCTAAGAAGTACGGTACGCGCTTTTTGTGAAGCTTTTAATAGCGTCGGTGCTATCATTTCCCCTCTTCAAAATATGGGTAGCCTTGAAAAGGCTGTTTTAGATTGACGTTTTCGTCCAGCTCTCTTTATCAATCTACGCTGGAATAAAGAAAAACTAAAATGCAGAGGTATAAATAGAGGTTGACTACATTGAAATGACAATGGGTTGCTATTATGACGTAAAATGCATCAAAATATCACCTAAAAATGTATAATGTTAATACAAAAGTATAGAAAACATAGAAAATTTCTTGTCGTTCTCTGATTGGTCAAAATTGGTCATTCTGGCAATTTGATTGGTGGAAAAATATTGTTTCGGTTTTGTCGGAAAAGTGAAAAAAATTAATGTGAAATTTGGAGTGAATAAACGAATTCCTTTTGACGGCAGAGAATAGGCTGTCAGAAATTGATGTAGATTGCTTCCAGAACTGATAAATGGAACGAAGATCTTGCTGTTGCCAAAATGGAAATTGTGCATCATTGAAATGTTTGGCACATTCTTCATTCTCTAATAAATGCTGTCCGATTGCAGAATCACAGTAGACGCTAGCGATGCTAGTGATTTTGCATTCTCGGTTAGGCAAATGTTTCGTTGGTCTTTTGTTACTTCTTATGCATCTGGGAATGTGTTGATTAATTCTGTCCTGCAATCTTGGGAAGTTCGACCCACGTACCGACAGTCACAGCGGCACACGTATTGATATACGACCACACTTTGTTAAAGGGAGGGCAGAACATCTTTATGGATTGCAGGCAAAATTTTTCTCATTGTAAAAATAATGTGAGGTTCAACAGCTTGGCAACATCGGTTGACAGCAATTTTGGTTTGCTTTTCAAAATTCAAAGAAATTTGGCAATCCAAGTATTACAGTAGTACAATGCACTGTTACGCGTCTGTAAATTATTTATGACTCGTGTTCTGAGTTCTGCTTATTTGTTTTCCTCCACTTTCTTCCCCATAAATTAAGGCCAAAAGGCGTCGCGTGAATTAAACAACTCCAAACTTGGCAAAACTAATATTCATGAATTATATTTCAGAATATATATGCAGTTAAACTTTTTTATAAAGCTTGGAAAACTAGAACTTTGAAACAATGTTCCCTCTAATTTTTTGTGGTCTGTGTGCGCGAGTCAGCAGCGTGGCCGAATGGGTAAAGGCGTCGTTTTTACGACAACCTTGATCGATTGATCTGGGTTCAACCCGCACCCTGTTCACGTTGTTGCGTCCTTGGATAAGACACTTTACGATGATTATCTCTGCTTGGTGGCTTCGAACAGAACAAGCAGCAAATTCAGTGGACAAGAATTCGAAAACTTCCACAGGAACATTGGATCATCGGAAACTCCTAAGCAGGTGCGGATTCCTCCAATCACGAAGTAGTCCTGGTAATGAAAAGTGTGCGAATCGTTCAACAAGTCGGCGTCTGACGCTGTCCGGTGACTGGAGGATAAATATGCGCTACAACAACAACAACAATTTTGATGTGTGCGCACTTTTTTGGAAATGAGTAATATTTGTGCATCAGACCATGAAGAAATTTCAGCCTTCTAACTAAATAAAAAATAGGCTTATTAAGAAAATTTAGTCATTCAGTAAGTTGTGTTATAGATTGTTTTGGTTATACTACAGTCAGGTGCCTGGCCAGAAACCTGAAATGGGGGGAGACTGTCTCGGTTTTTTTAGGCGGAGCCCCCAGAGCTCGAAAATTTTGTACTTGTTTGGCAAAATAACTTAATTTTAGGCCTATTTTGATAAAAACTAATGCTATTGAAACGTGGCATAGAAATTTGCGGTGCAAACACATAATTATACGACTTGCACAAATGGGCTATGTGAGAGGTAGCTATTGCCAGAGTTTCGGTTTTCTTATTTACAAGCTGATAAATCATAAAATTCCATACCGGTAGTTCAATAAAACAATCAAGGAGTAATCTATTTCGTCAATAGTTTATAGAGAACAATATAATTAGTGGGGTAAATGGAAGAAAGTTTAAGAGAAGCGATTGGTAATTAAGTAATACTGAATAGCCTCCCCTTATTCTTGAGCTTATATATTTTTTGATGAAACCTACATTAAGCATTTTTCATTGAGTGATCAAATTTGATTACCAATTTTTTTGTTATTTTTCAATTTTTTTTGATTTATAAGGTTCATTTTTGACAAATTAGCGCCCCCCCCCCCCTAAATAAACCTTTCCCAACATATTTTAAATCATTTTGGGGTCTATTCCAGTGCAAAAGACAGTCACAGAAGTGCTAAAACGTGGTAGTTTCCTTATTCCGCATTTTGTTCGGCAGGCTAATGGGGGCCCCTGCATACCTGTCAATTTGAGCTTTAATTGACGTACGTACCGTACCGTTTAAGTACGGTACGTTTCGAGCGTACTATTCAATGAAAAGTTGGTAGGTACGAGACGCATGCAAAAATTTCTTTGGTAGGATACGTTAGGTTAGCAGGCTACGGTACGGTAAATTTTTGAAGCAGGCTACGCCGTGTTCAAATTTAAGACGTACCGTACTACCATCTTTGCTGAGTTCAAGTTCAAGTTTGTTTATTGACACCACTAAATAAACAAAAAAACAAACACAGATAAAACAGATCCGTGTAGGGTAATTATTAGTGAAGATAGCAGCGCCTGAGTAAAAGTGCTTGAGAGACAGGGAAGGGACCGCAAGGTTTTCGAGTTTGCAGCCACTCTGGGAAGCCTTAGTAAAAAATATGGCATCCTTTTTCGAGCTACAATGAACTGACATAAAAAAAACACAAAAAAACAAAAACTAAAAAAACAAAGCAAAACAAAAAAAAGACAAAACAAGAGCTACAGTAGTAATGTGCTGTCTGAGAGTTACTAAAATTTAGTATATTTATAAAATAATTTAGATAATTACGTTATAATTTTTAGAAGGGTATGAGTAATGTACAAACATTATTCAAGTCGCCACTTTATAATTTAAAATATAGAGACAAGAAATTTATTACAAGAAGTTTAAAAGAATTTCTTTGCTTTCTTTCAAAAACTTTCTAAATGAGTGGTCTTTAATATTCTCGGGAATGGAATTCCACACTTTCACACCGAAATATTTAATTGATTGTTGCGTTCTTCTGGTTTTGTAAAGAGGAATTATTAAATTCAAGGATGCCTTAGAACAAATTTGCCGACTGTGCGAGAATTTGGCCAAAGTGAAATAATTACTAAAATTGGGAGGTAGACGCTGATTGATTTGTTTATGTATGAATTTGGCAGTCTCAAATTTGTGTAAATTTAGTTGATTCAATAAGTTATGCTTTTGATAATGAGGCAAAACATTTTGATACCATCCACTTCCTGAAACAATATGTAGAGCTTTGTTTTGAAGCGTAATTAATATGGGGAGATAGTTTGGGTATATGTGTTTCCCCAAACTATAAGTCCAATGAGGGCCTTTCCCAACCGATCATAATCAAAAGTCAACTCCGGTTTTGATATACTGTTCAAATCCGAAGCAGTCCTGGCAGTTTGTGTAGCGGTAAGGCTCTGATACCGAGGGTCAAGGGTTCAATACTCACAGTGGTTACAAGTTTTGTCAGTGTTGTTCTATAAAATTTCCTGTTTGTTCTTCACGTCTCTGTTTGTGTTGTTCAAATACAAAAAAATACATCTTATGGTCATCGCTATGACGGGAAGGCGTGCCTCCCAAAGAGTTTTCTCAACTAATTATCAGAGATGGAGTCGAGGACACAAGGCAATCTCCAAAAAAGAAAAACAAAAATGGTTTTCGCAAAATTTCCCACAAAAAAGTTTTTCGCAAAATTTCCCCGAGGTTTCTAGCGTTTTCCAAAGAAATTCTAACGGTTTAAAAAAATAGGCAATTTTTGAGGACTTGAGGCTTCAAGGCCAAGGACTTCAAAATGTGTCCTCGAGTACTCCACCTCTGCCAAATGTCCCGAATAACCTATCCTGCATTTACCACTTAACTCTGCTTCATACGCAGGATTTTGAAAAGGAGGGGGGCCAGGAATTTCACAAAAATTTGAGAAGATCAAAGATCTGAATCAGAAATTGTTCCACTCAAAATCAGTCCAATTTTTCGCCCGAAATTAGGTGGAGGGCAAAAAGGAAAAGTTCTTCGCCCAAATTAGTCCGGTTTTTCGCCCAAAATTAGGTGAAGTGCAAAAAAGAAGGTCTTCACTCTTCACTCAAGTTTAGTCCGGTTTTTTGCCCAAACGTGGGTGCAAGCCTAAAAGAAACGCACAAAACATACCCTTTGTGTGATCAAACCTTATGCCCAACTTGCAAAGAAAGAGGCCAAGCTGCAATTTTGCATGCTATTCTATGCAAATATACGGTCCTGGCGACGCAAAGGGAGGGCCATGGCCCAATGCCCCTCCTAAAAACGCCCCTGTTCACGTTCCACCGCTCGATGGAAAAGTAGGCTACATTTCGCAACTTTTACTTACCTCATCGCACAAGTTTCCATCAATTTTTTTGAGACAAAACTCCACAAAAACTATTCACGAGGTTTGGTTTGCAGCCTTCAAACGCGTGGTGGCGCAAATGAGTCAGCTTCAAGCTTTTGGATTTCAACGCAAATTATTCACTGCCGGTTTGCGCCTGGTAACTTACAATAATAATTTGTACATTGTAGTTGAATCATTTCGGCTGGGGAGAAAGCAAAATGACTTTTGCTGTCTTCGAGTTAAGACGCCACCTGTTCACCACAGATGGTGGAGGCTTCACACTGACCTTTCATTGCTGAACGTCAAACAAGAAAAGCGGAAATATCGGTTTTTAGTCTTCACAATGTACCTTTTTTTGAACTTTGATTTGCTGTCTGTGAGCTGGCATCGCTACCCTATCTTGAATGCAAAGTTTTGAAGAAAAAGAACCCAGCGCGATTCGAACTCGAGACTTTCCAGACGCACGCCCTTATTACTACATCACAGAGGCGACGCTGTAGAATGATTAGCGTCAAATTTAACTCGAGTAAATGAGAAAGTAGCGATAGATTGTAAATCTAAAGGTACACTTCGCTAAAATGCGGCCGGGTCTATCCGCTCAACCACTGATCGGTTGTTGGCAATGTGAATGCTATACCGGTACGGGTAATCTCGTTTCATTTGTGGACATTTTAAAATTCGAGTTAAGGATTTGAATCTCTCAGTGGTTGCAAATTTAATCAGTGCGTTCGTCTGTAAAACTTTGTTTTTTTCTCAAAAGCAAAACAGGCAGCTTATTGCATTTCCAAAATCGTACCTTCCACATCCACTTCTCAACTCCACCACTCAGCGATTTACGAGATTTGGTTTACAGCCTTCAAACTCATGGTGGCGCTACTGAATCAGCTTTAGACAACCGGATTTCAACGCATATTATTCCCTGCTGCTTTGCGGCTTGTAACTCACAATAATAATTTCTGCATTGTTGTTGAATCACCTCAGGAGAAAGCAAAACGACTTTCGCTGTCTTAGAGTTAAGCCGCCTGCCCACCACATTAGGTGGAGGCTTCACACTTCTCTATTATTGCTGAACGTCAAACAGAGAAGCTGGGAATATTGGTTTTTAGTCTTTGGTTTGACTTGACGGGGAATCAAACCAGAATCTACCGTATCGGGAGCAAACGCTCTATCTGCTCGACCACTGATCGGTCATAGGTAAGCCTAATATAATACATATATTCTGATACCGGTAATCTCGTTTCATTTGCGAACATTTTTTGATTGCAGAATCTTGTTTTTAACAGCATTCTTGCTCCAAGACGGTTTCATCATCTGCAAAATTTACAACGCAACTTTTCTTTTAAGTGATGAAACCGCCTTGATGGAAGAATGGTGGAGTATTTAGCTAATCAACTCCGAATACCGAATATGAGGAATTCAAGTCTTAACTGCCTTGAATTTTCAAACGACAAAAATGCGATGAATTTATTTACACCAAATTAAAAAATGTGATTCATTTGGCCGGTGAGATTCCTCCTCCATGAAATATCTCAGTGGATGCATCAATCTGCAAATAGAAAGAAATTAGACGTAAAATCTAACTGAAAAAATTGAGATTTGCATGGCCGAGTTCTACTTTTTACGTTTCTGTCTTCAAACGAATTACCGCCGCCATATTCGAGTTTACATACTCAGAGTCTTTTATCTTATTTTAACATTCGAACGAAATATTCGGAATTTATTTTCTTATCCCATTCACTTTTTAACCGACGTCTGGATAATCCGAATAAAAACTACCAGGTACCAGCAGATCGCAAAAATAAACAACCCCAAGTTGCAACAAAACTTCGCGCCAAATCAACACACTCACTTGATATCTGTTGTCGTGGTAACAATAATCTACTGTCAGTGACGTAATAAAACGGGTAAATGTGACGTTCGTTGTTTGGCGCGAAATCAATTGACTGTGCAATGTGCATGTTGCATTGTTGTCTATGACGTCATACTTTATGTCGTCGAGTAGGTGGTCGGGATGTTACACACCAACATCGCATCCCACTTCCCTTCCTCGTTCCTTCAATTTCCTCCACATTCCATCTGAGACGTTGCAAAGACCTAACCCCAACTTCTTCACGTTGCCGAGGCAGCCCAGCAACTTGGCCCACCCAGCGTCACTGATGTCCGGGTTACCAATGAGGTCAAGCAACTTCATCTGTGAATAAAACAAAATTGAATCTGCAAATCAACACTCGCTTTTAACTCATTACCGGATCACTCACATCTACCGGATATTTTGCAATCGTTGTATCTATTCTATACTGGTGATGTTAATGTGGTTTACATATTCTTACCGTTTTCCGGTTTCGAGATCTTTTCTCTTTTGATCCGGTACATATCAGATCTAACGGGTTTCTACTCCACCTTGTGGTTGGAACCGTGTTCGTATTTGTATGATGCCACCGGACGGTGTCCCGAATAGCCTACCGCTCCGAGCATGAAGTAGGGTAGGAATTTGTGCATTGATGTCAACAATAGCGTAGTGCAGCGGTAGCCTATTGTTGATATCGCGTCCCACTTCGAATAAAAATAGGCGACTGTTTCTATGATTTTTTTACAACCATTTAAATCATCTTTTAACCTTTGTTACTCAATTTTAGCTTTGGGTAGTTCGTCAAATCAATTTGACGAATCGGACTTATTCGGTAACCAAACACATACCGGTAATTCAAATACTCCTGAAATGGAAACAAAACAATTTTACACTAACCGGTACCACAAAAAACAAACGGCCAAAACGATATCGAGTATAATGTGGGGTTTACGTTATTTGATTTTCGTATGGCATAATAGCTGTTTCATGATTTCCGACTGATTACTCACCACTACTGCAGTAGCTAACTGGAAATACCGATAAGTAATTATTTTGTTGTTAAGAACAAAAACGATTGCCAATATAGAACTAAGCATAACAATTTATTAGACGCGTGTCGCAGTTCCTGCTTCATCCAGTGGCGATGTGGAAACTAGCATGGAAGTAACCACAAACGAAAGATAATTGGAACCGATAGCCTTATAAGTCAACAGATCATAGCAGCTCATAGGCTGCGCAGTCGAGCCGGTTAACCGCAATCGGAGCGCGCTCCATTTTGACACGCCACAACTGGTGACCCCGACGTGATTGGATGGTCGGCGCTCGAGACGACGTTAGCAGGCTTCTTCCTACCACTGCTTTCAGAAAGGGGGAAGTGTGTCGCAGTTCCTGCTTCATCCAGTGGCGATGTGGAAAACTAGCATGGAAGTAACCACAAGCGAAAGATAATTGGAACCGATAGCGTTATAAGTCAACAGATCATAGCAGCTCATAGACTGCGCAGTCGAGTCGGTTAACCGCAATCGGAGCGCGCTCCATTTTGACACGCCACACGCGTTTCGCTTTAACTTAAAGCATCATCAGTAGAATGAAGTTGCAAAGTAAAAAGCACAAATTTATATACAATAGCCACCCATTAATTCAGGTGGCCACGGCACGGCTTAAGATTTGTCATAATTGAATAAAAGAGCGACAGGTCATTAGTTTAAACACACAAGAAAACACAGCGGAATAGCGACGTCATTTTAAACAACAATTTAAAACAATTAAGCATTGAAAAGATACAGGGGCAAAGATTGATTGTCGACATTCAGTTGCGGTTCTGTTTTGGAAATATGTAGAGTTTCTTTGATGCGTAATTTAGTTACGTGATTACTTCTGTCCAAAATTTTGGGTGAGTCAAAATTAATTACGTGGTTGGGATTATTGAGCAAATGTTTGCAAACTTCAGAATCTTCACACGTGCGATGTTCATTGAGGCGAGTAATTAGGTTCCGTTTGGTTTGACCAATATTATTTTGACCACAACTACAAGTTAATTGATACACAACACCTGACGAATGTAATAACGATTGACGATCTTTATACGGAAATAGTTTGCCAATGGTAAAGTTACGATGAGACATTATCAATTTGATATCATACGGGCATAAAAATTCACGAATTTCTTTTTCAATTTGCATAGAATCAATAAACTGCAATTTAAAAAAGACACAATGCTTCGTAGACTGTTGTTGGTTAGGGTGGAGTTTGGCATCCGGTTTTTGATTTCTGCTTATGGCTTTGCGAATAACATTCCGAATAGTTTTGGTAGGATATTCATTTTGTTGCAACATTTTGGTAATTTTCTCACATTTTGGTAATGTTCTTAGATTAAGCAGAAACTCCGACCGTTATGCTCCAAAATTTTTAGCAAGCCACTACGGAGAGAAAGTTCGAAATGTTTTAAGAAAAGTAGAAACAGTTCAAAGGAAAATTTTAAAACGTGAAGCTGATACTCAATTTTTGCGAAAATGTTTAATGTATCACTTGACTCCCATATTTGCAAGATTTAAATTGCACAAGGAAGGAGCGAACAGTAGCCGTCGCGCCAGAACGTTTAGACATCAACTTATCAGTGCAGAGACTGATCGACAACAAAAATCGTTAAAAGTGTTAAGACGAAGCGAATCTCATTGGAAAAGTATATTATTTCAGCAAATTTTGTGGCTCACGCAAATTTATGTTTCAAAATTTCTGCAGAAACAAGCCAAGGATGACCGAGAAAAGTTTAGCGCAACTCACAAACGCAAGCTTCAAAACTTAGGTCTGCATATTTCAAGTGACGAATTAGATGTGGTTGTTAACCTGTCCTATAAGAAACTTACCCCCATTGAACATCAAGCTCTAAATCATGGTCTACAGTTTGGAATTTTACCAACGAGATTTAACTTTATTGATGTGCAAACTGAATTTGAAAATTTACCGTATTTACTCGTTTTACCGCCCGATCTTGATTAAGGGCCCGTTTGAATAGCCGCCCGTGTGAGCAGAACAAAAAAATAAATAAGAGCCCGTGCTTTAATACCCGCCCGGTGCAAAAGCTGATTTTTCAGTGGTAGAGAACAATAGAAAATAAGAAGCTGCTAAGAAACGCTTGTGTCACAACGCTGTTGAATTTTAAGCGCTAGTAACAGTCACGCCTTAGACGTCCAATTGCATAACAGATAGCATTGATTACGTTTTGGCAGACAACACTAACGCCTTAGACGTCCAATTGCATAACAAATAGCATTGATTACGTAACAGGTAGTATTGATTACGGCTCCCATTTGTCTACTGCTCATTCATTCAGAATATTGAACCCTATGTGATGATTAAATCATATGGAGAAAGATTAAATGTCGTGAAATATTTGTCTTCAACGATAATTTTTGTGGTAATTTTACTTTGAAAATAACAAGCGCCCGTGCTTAAATAAACGCCCGTTTGAATAGGGGCCCGGCAGTGAGTAAGGTTGAAAAAAATAAGGGCCCGGGCTACAAAACGAGTAAATACGGTATACCGACAAGTGAGACCTCGTCTTCAAAATACTATGCGACTCTTGTTTAAAACCAAATTAATCAATCTGTATAACAAGTACAAATCTACTTATTTCTACAACAAACAACACGGAAATGTTGGCATTTCTCCCGAAGAAATGGAAGCCCTCAACTCTGAAAAAAGACAAATCCATAATCATTTGTAAAGCTGACAAAGGTAACGCAGTAGTTCTACTCAACAAGTTAGATTATATCAATAAAATGAACTGCGTTTTATCGGACACGAAACGGTTTAAACAGGTTAATTATGACAATAATATTCATAATTTGGACAAATTTCAAAAGTGCTTATACTATTTGAAACGAAAAGGCAGCTTAGAACAAGAAATTTATGATCGCATCAGGCCATCAGCTGCAGTTACTCCAACTCTATATGGACTGCCAAAAATTCATAAAGAGAACTGTCCTTGCCGCCCAGTTTTGGCTTCGACTGACTGCTACACTTATGAGTGCGCATCATGGCTCAGTGAAATTTTGAACCCATTAAGGCAACATCCAACAACTCTTAAAGACACTTTTGAGTTTGTAGATAGAATGCAGCAACTAAAATTCAAAAACAATTCGGTTATGGTGTCATTTGATGTAAAAAGCCTGTTCACCAATATTCCTGTGGACTTCGTTACGGACATAATTTTGAACGAAATTTATGGCAGTGATTCGACGAAAAAAGTTTACGGTTTGACTAAACGACAATTCAAGAACCTTCTGGTGTGGACTACGAAACGCACTACTCTAAATTTTAATGGTAGTTTTTATGAACAAATTGATGGCGTAGGTATGGGATCTCCAATCGCTCCGGCTTTTGCTGACATTTTTATGAATTATGTGATTGAAAAAACAAAAGAGTTTAATATGCAACCGGACGTGTTTTTTCGGTATGTGGATGATTGTTTTGCAGTATGTCCAGATTTTGAAAGTGCTATGTTGTTTTATAGAAAATTAAACCAGATTCACAGTAATGTTAATTTTACCTACGAACTTGAAAACGATAAACAGTTGCCCTTCCTGGACGTCAATGTTGACAATTCAAAAGATAAATTACAGTTATCCATTTATAGAAAACCTACACACGCTGGGCTGTATAATAAGTGGAGTAGTTTGGCTCCCACTAAATACAAAATAAATTTGATTAGATCATTAGTCAATAGAGCTATTAAAGTTTGCAGCAATCGACAATTGTTGTTTCTTGAGTGTGAGAAAATTACCAAAATGTTGCAACAAAATGAATATCCTACCAAAACTATTCGGAATGTTATTCGCAAAGCCATAAGCAGAAATCAAAAACCGGATGCCAAACTCCACCCTAACCAACAACAGTCTACGAAGCATTGTGTCTTTTTTAAATTGCAGTTTATTGATTCTATGCAAATTGAAAAAGAAATTCGTGAATTTTTATGCCCGTATGATATCAAATTGATAATGTCTCATCGTAACTTTACCATTGGCAAACTATTTCCGTATAAAGATCGTCAATCGTTATTACATTCGTCAGGTGTTGTGTATCAATTAACTTGTAGTTGTGGTCAAAATAATATTGGTCAAACCAAACGGAACCTAATTACTCGCCTCAATGAACATCGCACGTGTGAAGATTCTGAAGTTTGCAAACATTTGCTCAATAATCCCAACCACGTAATTAATTTTGACTCACCCAAAATTTTGGACAGAAGTAATCACGTAACTAAATTACGCATCAAAGAAACTCTACATATTTCCAAAACAGAACCGCAACTGAATGTCGACAATCAATCTTTGCCCCTGTATCTTTTCAATGCTTAATTGTTTTAAATTGTTGTTTAAAATGACGTCGCTATTCCGCTGTGTTTTCTTGTGTGTTTAAACTAATGACCTGTCGCTCTTTTATTCAATTATGACAAATCTTAAGCCGTGCCGTGGCCACCTGAATTAATGGGTGGCTATTGTATATAAATTTGTGCTTTTTACTTTGCAAATTCATTCTACTGATGATGCTTTAAGTTAAAGCGAAACGCGTCTAATAAATTGTTATGCTTAGTTCTATATTGGCAATCGTTTTTTGTTCTTAGATTAAGCAGAAACTCCGACCGTTATGCTCCAATATTTTGTTGTTCTTTAACAAGATACTCGCATACCTACACGAGTGCAAAAAATTTCAACTGAACATATTTATTGCGATTGAAAGACAAATAAAAGTTTAGGATTGCTAGGCTGGGACAAATGCTGGATCTAGCAGTGGGCTAGCGGATGCAGACTTGCAATAAGATACCGATATCTTTTTGAACATTTTAATTTCCAGGTATAATCCTACGCAGCCATATTTTAATATCGGAGGTGACAAAAGTCAAGAATGAAGGCAACGACGAAAAATTTCACAACAAAAAATTTCAAATTTGGAGTAACAGGGTGGCATTTTACCGGATTGTGTCTCTGTTTGATTTTTTCTGCGAGTTGTTCAACGATTTTGTCCGTAATGCCGCAGGAATACAATACGAGTACTTTAACTTGATCGACGCAGTGGGACAACGTGAAGCGAAGTAGATCATTGTCCATGGAGACGCTACCGAGACGTAAACCCTTCATCTAAAACAGAGCAAGAAATTATCAAATCACAGGCATTGTGATAATCGGTAAGAATTAGAAGTTACGAACAATGTACTGCTGGCCATGCTGGCCTAATCGTATCTTATGATATAAGACGATGGAAGATTCCGAAACAATTAATTAGTCTTTAGATTGTTAATCCTATGTAAGCAAGTACAGGGTGACCTAAAAAAACAGAACCCAGTAATATTTGCATACTAAAAAAGAATTCTCAAATTTCTAAAAAAAATTCCCAAATTTCCTGCCCCCCCTTTCGAAAACCCTGCGTACGCTAGTGACCTAAAAAAAAATTTTCTGAAATTTCCTGCCCTTCCCTTTCGAAAACCCTGTGTACACTAGTGTATACAGCAATAAAGCCAACTTGACTATGTCGTTGTTGCAAAATTATTGTTCATAAACGCAAAGCGATAAAATTGCATCATTTAAATCGGGTTTGGTCAAGCGGTGATGCGTTTGTCTCTGGGACGGGAGGTCTGAGGTTCAGATTTCGGCCCGGTCTAATTGGACCCAGTGTTGCTAACGGCTTGCCATGTCTGTGACATTTCTTCGAAAGCAGCTGTGTTCCCCGCAGGCGCAATGATGCGGAGATGGGCCCCGCTAACGCGTTACTCGCTTCGGCGTAATACAGCGACAATAATGAAAAATTAGATAGGTAGAGAATTATACTATTAGAGTCGTTTGCACCTACGTGGATTTATTTTGATCCGTGGATTAATAAAAGTTTAGGAGAAAGTTTGAACAAATGGAAGAGTAAGTTACTACTATTCTAAAGTAATTCAAGAGTAGCCTCTCAACTTTCGAATTCAGTTTATTTTAGTCTACGGAATCCAACGATGTAGAAGACAAAATTGATAACCCAGCGATCAAAGTTAATCTACTTGCTGCATATGATCTTTAGTGTTCCCACTTGGCCGATTTTTGTCAGCGAATCAGCGGCTTCATGATTAACCAAAAAAAACATCGCCATAGGATCAACAAAGCTTTAGAAAAGTCGACAAACTATTAACACGCTTTATATTGAATTGGTACAAAAACTTAGGCGTATTAACGTATTTTACAGCTTTGGGCGCAATTGCTTGGAGAAAATTTAGGTACCGGCAAATTAGACAAGTGAGTTGAGGGAACAATGAACTACCTCCTATCAGCTCGGCTAGCTAGGTACGACTATACCAACCATCGAATTAACAAAACAAAAAATAAAACAAGACAAATTCCATGTACTAAGATCAAAACCACAAAATATCACAATAACAAGGCGGTAATTTACCTCAAAAGTATATCAAAAAAACGCGCATTAGAAAATTCCGGCATTTAGAAAAAAACTAAACGCGCTTTAGAAAATTCCGGCCTCAACTTGGCCAGCCCCGGTCGGCCATAAAACTTAAATCCAAATTACGGCATCATTCCGTGCATGCCTAGCGCTCATCCTCATCAACACAGCTATCAAATATTTTGGTCTAGCTTTGCTTTCGTATGGCAACACTGAGTAGTACCGAGTAGTACTGTGTTGCTCAGTGTTGATCTCATTAGATATCTTTACCTCGGTCACCAAAATCGATACCTCACTTTTTGAGCTATTAAAATTAATTTTGTAAGCTAGTTAAATTATACTGGTTCAACTGCTATTATCCAGGGGAATAATTTAAACCCATAAATAGCATAAAAGTAATTCGCTAATGTTTTATTTTTTTGGTTTAAAATTATTTATCTCCACGTTACCAGGCGGGCTAATATATTTTATGATATTTACCTGGTAGCAAAACATCATGTTCTAAAATATCACATCAAATCTTTTATTATACTCGCGGCATTACGCTGAAGCATGTAACAAGTTTGGGAGGCCCATCACCGCGCCATTGCGCCCGGGCAACACAACTCCCTTCGAAAAAATTTCGCAGCGGTGGCGAGCCGTTGGCAACACCGCGTCCGATTTAACCGGCCTAGATTTGAACCTCAGACCTCGCGTTCCAAAAATGAACGCAAACTAGTTTTTGAAATTTAAAGCGGTTTAATAAGATAATACTGTGATACAAACATGGTAAAGTATTATTTTTCTCGATTGGTAGATAGTGGTCATATCTCGCCAAATAAAGAAAACAAAATATCTCGCCAACTAAGTGTCTTGGAAACAATTCAGGTTGATGTCACGATTTTGATTCGATTTTAATTCAGACCATAATGATTTACTCACCTGAATGCAGAGATTTTTGTCCAGCGTTTTGTGAAGTTCTTTGTAGAAATAATTCCTACAACCTCCGACGAAGTTGGGAAATTTCACCTTCAAAGCCAAACCAGTATCACGACACCGCAGAATATGGTTGACACGGACTACATCGCCGGGGAGAATTTCGCCATTGATCTCAATCGCATCCCTCAACACACCAGCCGCTTGTTTGGTGAAGTTGATATTGCCCATTTCATACAGCCAGCCCATCACCGGCACAATTGATCGGTAGTAAGGATCTTGATCCAATGACTCAGATCGTTTGAATGCAGCATCACGGTGACGTTGAAGCTTTTCAATGACGAACTTTCTCAGCATTTCTTCACATTCATCCCGATCAGCCTCGGTGTTTAGTTCATCATCTTCAACGTAATCGAGCAGCTCATCCAGCATTTGCTTGTTGCACAGACCGAAGAGAAATCTCGCCACCATTTCAAACTTGTCGCTTTCCAATTTAGGAACAATCTTCTGGAATTCTTCTTTACTTGAATAGAGTCGCAACTTGACGGCCACAAAAAACTCCTGCCACATCAAGTGCGCAAAATACGTGACTGCCTTGCCCTGCAAAAGCTCGAATTTGATGTTGTTGAATAAAAATGCTGTGGTGTTTTCGAAATTGATATTTTCATTTCTTAAATGATGATCACGGAAATAAAATCGGTTTTCCAAAAATCCTTTGTAAGCTAAAAAAGCCATCTTTTTGATTTGGAATTTTCCCTTCAACTTCTTTAAAAACCAGTTTTCTAAAGCATAAACAAGAATAGCAGTCAACGTATCCACGTTTCTGTTCAATGAATCTGCGCTGTAGAAACTCACCATGACCATTATGCAGGTGATGGGCACGTAGCATAAACTTTTGAGATCTGGGCGACTGTTGATGCGACTGAGTATCCTATCTCTTTTATCCGGTTCGTCACGACAGAGGTCACTGCAGATTTGCGATCGACCTTCGTCGTTTAGACCCAATAAGTTGAGGTAGAGATTCGACGAATATTCACGAGGCATGTGCGCGAGCTGGCGCGGCCTGGATGTGACCAGTTTTTTAGCTTTTCCAAGTAAACGACCCGAAAGTAAATGGTGTATGAAAGTTGCAGCTGTTGTGTGTGAAGCTGCATTGATGTTGGAAAAATTCATTTTCCGGTCAATGTCGGCCTCGTCCAGGCCGTCCATTACAATGCACACATTGTCGCTCGCTTCGAGATGTTGAATGATCTTTGTTCGATCTTCACTTGTAATACTGGATATGAATGGGGCGGAGTTGGTAAGAAATTCGAGGAGATCATAGTCATGCTGGTAATTGAGGTCACGGAATCTGATGAAAAACACGAATTCTGCCTGATAAAGAGGGACATTTGGTTCCAGCATTTTCTTAACCAAGAGCTTTGAGAGAGTACTCTTTCCGATCCCAGCTTGGCCAAAAATCAGTACAACATTTGCATACCTGAGGATGTGTTCAGTTTTAGCTTCTTCAGTGTCGCATCCCTTAGCACCCTGTACAGCAAACCGTTTAGCTTCTTCAAAGATCTGTTTATAGGGAATGACGTCAGAGGCTTCCTCAGAGTAAATCCTGACAACATCTTTCCTGTAGTGAAAGTGGCCGAATCGGTCCAATTGCTCCATATCTCGAGCTCCGGTGGAGATTTGTAGTGGGGCGATTTTGATTTTGTCCCCACGTATGTCATCCTTCTCACCGCAGATCTTCAGCGCATGCGTTGCTAGATCTCGCTTTAAACTCTGCACTAAAATAAACAAAATCGGAATCATTTTGAAGTACAAAGTTAAGAAAATACTAAGTTCCAATGACGTTATTGGCTGTTTAGTTCGTTGAAACGTATATGCTGGCACGTCATGAGTAGAATAGGCCTAAACCACCGCCATACTTACCTAGTGTTGGCAGTCGCTCATCGTCCTTCTGCAGCGACCACGGTTCGCGATTGTGGTCGTTTGCGGTTGCAGTGTTGCAGTTTACACCTGCAAAACGAATCGGCTAGATAATAAATTTTAAAAAAGTTTAACGCACGGTTTGTCACTTAGAAATCTTTAAGTGATGGGGAAGTTATTTTTTTAACTTTTGCAAGTCACAAAACAAAAAATTTTCATTGACACGATGAATAAAATTTATATGAATCCTTTCACATTTTGAAAATTGTTTCGGCCCTACAGTCAATTGCAGCAAAACATGCGCACAAACCAACATGTTTATTTTTCTGAAAAAACAGTTTGTTTCTTTTCACGCGCATCTTCCCATTCATAAAAAAAAGTATCAATATTTTGCTAAAAATCAACCGCCAAGAAAATTTGCAAATGTATTCAAATTAAAGAATACTCTATATTCTTTATGGGTATTAATAGCCCGTGTATAAAGGTTTTGTTTTAATTCAACACATTATGACGAAGATTTCTTTTGTCTCATTACACTTTAACAATTTTCGTTATCGCCAATTCGCTTTACTTTTCATCTACAAAATCCTTTCGATTGAACAATATCGAAGTTGAAAAACCATTCGATTTAATGACGGAGTTCATTAAACATATGTTTTCACGCAACAACCAGCACTTTCAGTTCAAAACCCATAAACCCTATAATGCCTGGGCTCTAAAAGTTGTTGTAGGCCTGGGGGGGAGGGGTTGAAACTGCCCGCCATTTTTGAACACTTATTGCTTAGCTTCTGCTTAAGCTAGAATCGTGGTTAAAATTGTTGCTGGTGCGAAATTTCAACACCTGTTATTTTGTTTCTTTTGTGAGCAAATTTTGGTTTTTAATTTCTCGGTTTATGCCTTCATACAAAACTCATCAAAATATTCTTTTACTGCCTTATTGCTCTTTGATTCGTGCAGAAAGCCGACTTATCTGATTAACTTCTTGCTTTATTTGGTGACTCAATTTAATCTCTTGTGTAAACCAACTTCGTCAACTTGCGTTGTGTAAACGACGGGCTAAAGGCAGCAGTTATTAAAATTTGTTTATTTTGGTGCAAAGTTTTTGTCCTGAGTTCAAATATTGGTTAGATGAGATGTTGTGTTTTTTGTATTGTAATTTTTTTCCCCATTCAGAAATATAGACAAAACATTTTAGTGTGCGTTGTGTTGTGTGTGGTAGTTGATACGTGGTTGTTGATACACTCGTACTAAAATAAATTACTCCTGGTAATGTATGAACAGGTCTATGGCAAAATTTGATAGTTCAGAGGAATTCAATCAGCCAAACCCAAGCTGGCAAAACGCTACTTCAAATTAAAATGCTTTTTCCAATTAGCTATTAAATTTTCCTGTTTTGATTTTTTTTATAATAATGATACTTTTTGTAATAATCATGTCGCTATAAGTTTGGCACTGTTTGAATTATTTTTCAGTTGAATCGAAATCCAGTAGAAAACTTTTATCGTTACTAGAAGCACATAAAACTATAAATTATAAAAAAAAAACTCTAAGCGGATTGGCAGTGTTATTGTTTATTTCTGTGGTCAAGAAACAGTGATGAATTTATTGACTTAGAATAATAATGGCAAACTGACATCTGCTGCAGCAGCGCCTTGATTTGTGTAGCTATGAATACTCCTTTACTGTACAATCAATCCAAGTTTGCTTACTTGATTATCTAAAAAAAATTGCATAATTTTACTAGCACAGCACGGTGGTTGAAAGCGTGTTTACCGAACGGAGCGTGGGGCATGTAGAAACTGGAGCGTTGGTCTCACAGTCTTGTAAACACCGGTTTATTCCCTTGTCGAGTTATGCCAAAAACTTTAGAAATTAGTATTCACAGCGCTGTCTTGTTTGGCACTTAGCATTTGAAAAATAGGGGGAGTTTCCAATAGATGTAATATAGACAAATGGCAGCGACTCGAAGATACATAGTCATTTTGGTGTCTCGTGCATGGCGAAAGCAAATTGGCAAATAAATATGAACAAAGTAGTTTCATAGTATGTAGATTATCAAGATTTTTGTATTCAGAAGATAATTAATAAAATGTACACACCGTTTTTTAGACAGGTAAATGCAATGTATGTACAAAAAAAAATGAGTTGTTGTAAATTTGCAAAAACATCCAACACACAGAACACAAAAAACTGCATTCAAAGCGTCAAGCAAAGTGCATACCGCTACTATGCAAGCTGTATAACAATATAAAGCAGAGCTCTATCATCATAGCATTTCAAAAATATGCGAAAAAAATGAGCATGTAAATCAGCAATTAATTGGTTCGGGTATATTATACAGTAAAGGTTTGCATTGAGCAGAATCTATATGCAAATGAAATTTTACTTATTGTAGCTTTTTTGTTTGTAAAAATTTTAAACGATTGGCATTCTGCATTTCTCGTGATATTCCGCTGGTTTTATCGTGGTGGCACAGCCAGGGCCGCTGAAAGCCGAACTTGTTCCGCGGCCAGCACAAGTATTACGGATTTTCAGTTTTGTGAACTCTAAAACAGATGGAGAAAATGCCGCAGTTTTGTCCGAATTATGATGTAATCTCCAAAAAAAAAGGCCTTTACCGAAATTTTAACGGTATTTTCAATTGAAATTTGGTGATCTCATCAAAAAAAAGTTTTTAGACCTCACTTGCTGATTTCTCAGGGTCATTTCGATGGGCCCCTCTCAAGCTCATGGGCCCTCTGCTGGACTCGCTGAAGCCAACGGCCTTCCTGAAGCCCATGGGCCGGCCCCCTAAAGTCCATGGGCTCTGGGGTCATTGTACCCCATCTGCCCCCCCCTTTTGGTGGCCCTGGGCATAGCGCAACCAATACTAAAACACGAAGAACGTAGGCTACGGTGTAGAGGTAATCTGGGTTTGGGTGGTAGACAGTAGACAGACAATAATATGCACTTACGCAGTTTCAGAATTTTATTTTCCTGGATACTGCAATAAAAGAAACAAAACTCTTTATACACAAATTAGTGGCGTCGGTCTCATCACCGCAGTGCAAAAAGCATCTTACGCAAAAGCACAGCACTGTATGTAGCAGCAGGAAATAAGATACATGTTTTTTATAAGCATATAAATATTAGGAGATCATGCTCAGGTATGTTTAGCGATTTTCAAATTTGAAGCTCAAGTTACGCTCAACAAAAGCTTATGTTGGCACCCTAAAATTTTAAAACTCCTGGGAAAATTGCAAAGTTTGTAGCATCATATCTTTGCAAAGTTCTAATAACAGCCTTGGCTCTATGAATTGATAGACCGATAGATTTTTGTATTGCGTATAATTATGATTTTTTTATTTTTGGTACACAACGGCTGGTTATTTCATTTGCAGCTTCTTAGCATTATGTAGGAATAGTTGGGTATTTATTTTCTAAAATCCGGCCTCCGTATGCTTATAAATGTTATGCCTAAAAAAAAAACATGCAGTGACCCAAAGGCAAACTCTGCTAAGCCGGTATACTCTCTGTAGTGTTATTATCGGCACATTAAGCAGTAACGCATTGAATGACGATGACATACGGCTTTGCCACAGCTTTGGCATTGGCTAAGAATTTTCAACAGCTTGTCTTTAGCTTGCTTAGCTCCGGGTCCACTGATTTATTTCTTACAATGTTCACACCGTTTTCTTACTTCTCCCTGGGAACGATGCAAAGCCACGCTGCTGGACAAATCAAATTGAGATGAAGTTCCTTCCAATTCACCAAGGACATATAAAAAAATGCGAACCAGGTTTTACCAAAATTTGCTTGAAAAATACGGTTTTATACGTACGTACGCAAAAGAGATTCAAATTTTCTTGCAGTTTTTGTTTATAGTTTTGTTATATATGGCTTTGTGAAAAAAGATTTAAACTTGATTAGGAGTTTTTATTTACTTTTCGAAGGTGCTGTTACTTGTAGAGTTTTGTTTGTTGACACAACGCTTGCCACGACTGCTCTGTCTAAATATGTCTAGTATTAAGAAGATTTGCAAACACACTATGCAAACAAAATATGTCCAAGTATCAAAAATTTTCTGATAACTTTCAGAATATTATTAAATAAGTGCAGTTTTTGACCTTCAAACGATTTGAAAATTATATTGGTAGTAAGAAAAATAAATTTTGGACAAAGTCATAGAATAGGAAGTTAATAGGACTAGTCGTTTAAAAGCTGCATGCGATTGTAGAGGTCGCGGGCACTTTCGGCCCCCCCCCCAGGCTCTTTAGGATTAACTCACAATAAAACTTTTCCAAAAAAAAAAAAAAGAATTATACAAAAGAGTTTTTAAAAACAGATTTGCTGATCATAAGTTGAGTCAGAATCGAAGAAAAAAACATTAAATTGGTTGGAGTTTATAGTTAAAAATGTGCTGAAACCAACTAAGTTTTGAACCCAGGACATTTTTCCAAAGTCAAACCACTTAACCTCCTGCTGTTTTTTTTTATTTTTTCTTTTTGTTTTTATTCTTATTTTTTTTCTTTTTCTTTTATTTTTTATTAGGACATTTTTCCAAAGTCAAACCGCTTAATCTCCTGCTGTTTTTGTTTTTCCAAAGTCAAACCACTTAACCTCCTCCACTTAACCTTTAGACTTAGATGACCTTTCGGTCCTTCGCTGTCTCCTCACAAAGTGACTAAATATCGCTTTGATTCTGCAAGTTTGTGCGTTGGTTTTACTGGAATTGCATATTTCGATGCTTTGGTGATAGACCTAGAGGAAGTTTTATTTTTTTCTGGTGATATGACGTCACTTGGTAAATAAATAAACATGATGATGATGATGCTGTTATAAAATATTTCTGCAGAAAAATTCAAATACAAAGTCTTTCAAAAACAAAATCGCTGAAAGTTTCTTGCAGGGAATCAAACTCAGAACCCTCTGATCATTTTGGTCAACATTAAATAAAAAAAAATCAAGTAAAAAGATGCATTACAAAATAATGATGATTAACTGAGATTCAAACCTAGGACGTTTTTTCAGAATCAAATAAGCTAACCTCTTGCTAAACCATCAATTTGCTAATTATTACTGTTCAATATCTCACTCATAAATTTTGCTTTAAAATAGGGGGATGGTTTTGGGGAAATATCTTGGAACCCAAATGTACTACCCTATAAAATGTTGAAGAATATTAGCTCATGTTACGCACAATAAAGATGACCTCATAGCTGGACATTGTGAAGTTTACTTACTCTGTTGGTGGGTGTTGTAGTAGTTCGTCGTATCTGAAAAAGTAATTAATGAAGCTAATAAAGCTATCATAAATAATAAAAACAATAAAGATAGAAAGTTAGTTTATCAATTAAACTGATTCTTAGTGAAACGGTTAAGTCGTTAGGAAACCGGACTCGAATCTCACTGACTACAAAACGTGGTTCGATTTCAACCAAAGCAGCTATTAGCAATCGCCAGAAATGGCTTGAACCGGGAATTCATGGATGGTTGATTGGAAAGGCAAATACCAAAATGTTTACAACATCATCACAGTTCTGTTCAAAATTCTGCAGTGAAAGATAACCTTGTGAAATTTTCGAGCACGTGGGGTGAAATGAGTTCAGACTTTAGGCAGACGTATTGCCAATGTCTTTACAGTTACAATTAAGCACGTCAAATAGTATTTCACAAGCAATAATAGCAAATATTCTATTCATTGCGCATTCTTCAACGACTTGTGCTTTATTCCTAACATGTTGTCCGTGTCCTCATCCCTCGTAAAGATGTCGGTAGCGCCACCACTATGGATGCGCCTTAACATCTAGCCAGTTTTCTACACCCCCGCAAACTTGCAATAGATATAATTCCACTTACAATTCCACCGAGTCCCCCCAAACTGCGCGTAATTTCCGCCGACTTGCGCGTTGTCGTTGACATTTTGAGCGATCGCCCCAGCGTTTGGCGCCTCAACATGCTGCACGTTTTCTCCATGTTGATCCAAAACTTTGTGGCTTGATCCAGCACCTTGCGGCTGGTGGCCTGTGCAAATATTCGACCAACTTTTACTGAATCGTCACAACCTTTTTTTCGCATAGAAACAAAACCGCAATAAGTAAAGGGCATGCCAGAGGTGGAGTCCTCGAGGACACATTTTGAAGTCCTTTGCCATGGCCTCGAAGCCTCAAGTCCTCGAAAATTGCCCTGTCCTTGGCTCGAGGACAGCACTTTTTTTGAATTGTTAAAATTTTGCAGATCGCCTGAAAAAATTTTTGAAAACCTTTTTTTTTGGAGATCGCCTGAAAAGTTTTTTGACGACCTTTTTTTTGTCTTTGGAGAACACTTGCGCTTGTGTCCTTGGCCTCGAGTATTCCTGTCCTTGGCCTCGTGAGGGTCTGTCCTCGCAAGGGCTGGCCTTGGTCTCGGATTTTTTTTTGGGTCCTTGGCGTTGGCCTCGAGCCTTGTGTCCTCGTATCCACCTCTGGGCATTGCACATAGCTTTTAGCAACGCTACACAACGATACGTTTTTGAATTTCGGGTTGTAGACAAACAATGCTGATGCAACATTTTTAGAATGACTTGATGATGTAAAAAAGCACTTTTATCTCAAAAAACCGTGTGACTTGATTCAACATCTTGTGGCTGCTGGCCTGTGCATATATTTGACCGACTTTTAGTGGATTGTCATAACCCTTTTTTACTTTTTTTACGTTACCGCAATGTATGGTCAGGGCATTGCACATAACTTTTACCAGTGCTACATAACAAATATGTTTTAGAGTTTTGGGTTGTAGACAAACAATGTTTAAAGGGGGTGAAGCATCCAGCTGGGATTATGTGTAAAAAATAATTAATCCGAAATATATCTCCAACAAATTTCACCAGTTTACGACTTATTGTTTTTGAGATAATTTATTTCAAAGTGAGATCTTCCAACAGTGTTGCCAGGTTAAAATTTCATTTTACGTAAAATGATGTTTATTGTTAAAGTTATCTTTCACGTTGGTTTTAAAGCTCCTGAATGCAAGGCTTCTTTAGTATGAATTTTTTGTCCCATAAAAACTCCCTCGGTTTGAAAATTTTTGATGACGTCATTGCATGTGATTTGCAGTTTTAGTCTTTCCTCTGCCGGAAACTGTACCCGAATTCTCGGGCATTGCCATTCTGTTTCTCGGGAACCTTCATGAAAAAAGATAATTCTGCACTCGAGACACTCTACACACGACAGTTTGGCCCCAATAATCCAAAATCCTGGCTACGCCTATGCATTAAACCATGAGCAATGCGCATACCAGATACCAATCGTTCCATCGTTGCATTGTTACGTGCATTTTTACGAGTAGTTGCTTACAACATTGCAAAGGTGCAAAATAAACGTTGCATTGCTTCCAGTCTAAAAGTTCTTTGGTATGGGAGTATGGAATATGGAAGAAAATTTTAGTATGGAATGGAAGATTTTGAATATGGAATGGAAATGGAATGCAAGAAAATTGCCAGTATGGAATATAGAAAAATCATCTTCCATTCCATACAATGCCCTGCTAGTTTGCATTTAGGGATAAGTAAATTAATATAACCATATAAGGTTATCGAGTACATTCAAAATTACTCATAATTCATGTACTATTAGTACTTTATTTAATTTGCCAAAGTCGATTTCACCCCACGACGCATCATCAGTTTTTGAAAATCGGGCAACAAATAGTGTACACCGGCGTAACAAAACCTTGCTTGCAATGAACATAGATCAAAGTTCTTGTTCTTTCTAAATCACTAAACTATCAGAAAAATATGACGTATCAAACTAGATGTTAATTTTTCCGGAGGAAAATAATACGGGACTTCCGCCAGTTCCTTTTCACCAGCATTCTTCTCTTCGTACTTTGAAGGTTACTGATATTTCTGCAAAATTCAACCGTATGCAATGCAAC
Organism: Trididemnum nubilum; assembly: GCA_963965965.1. NCBI lineage: Eukaryota > Metazoa > Chordata > Ascidiacea > Aplousobranchia > Didemnidae > Trididemnum > Trididemnum nubilum. Next base: position 1,979,272 of record OZ014469.1, read on the forward strand.
TCAAAGTGATTTTTCTGATGAAAAGAAAACGTTGATTTTAAATCATTTGTGGTTTGAGTAAAACGAATGTCCATCTGCATAGCCCACAGTGCAGTATTATGGCGGAGCTCAGAACTTTTATTTGGTATGTTGGTGATAAAAATAATAATACTAATACAGTCATTTGTACAGCACCACTTCCTGCAAGGTAGCAGATCAAACGCACTTCACAGTACAAATTCAATTCAACAATACAACAAAATAGCACACTATAAGGCAGCAAAAGTTAGGTGCACTTCAGTTGGAATTTGTGCTAAGTTGGTTACTCAGGTGGCAATAACATTTATTTCGTTTCGCTGTCCCAACTATGGCTAAGTTTTATGACATCAATAGGACAAAATTTTATTAAATTAACAAATTGTTTTCTGCTATACACGTCATAAAGCTCTTCCGTAAGTACATGGTAGAAACGCAGTAATTATGGGAATGTGGCACCATATTCTGTAATCACGTCAGTAGGCTCTGGGATGCAGTTTGATTTGTATTTTGCCAATGAAAACAAATATACTATTTGGAATTTGGCAGTTTTGTAGTCCGGTTGCATCGGTATGGTTTTATGTACCGTGCTGCCAAGTTTTTTTATTGACTAAGCTCTCTGACGCCAAAAGGTCAAAATTTTAAATAAATAAGCAAAACGTTTTCTCAAGTATACGGGTACGTCATAAAAATTAGCTATAAGTGGGACATGGTAACGCGGTAATAGATTTGCGGGGCGGCTTTATAATGAAGGTCAACGGTGCGTTTATTAAACATATAAGATATTGATTAATTTTGTTTGACTTACGGTCGTAATGAATTCCACCCTCACGAGCATGGTCACCATAAGTTGTTTTGCCAGAGCTCATATGAATATCCCCCTCGTACCTGTTGCGGTTTCCTTCCAGCTGCGCGTTGTCACCATGCACTTCACCTAAGTCATAATACACTTTTCAACTAAATAGTTAAAGAGGTGGTTACTGCCCTCGTATTAAAAAAGCGATGCTTACAATTTAATAAACTGGGCGTATTCATCGCCTTTCGCTGGACACTTCTTAAGGTAGCTAACAACTAAAAACCGGCATGTATATGACAGTATTGCAAAGGCTTGCCGTGACTATGACGTAAAAATCAATGTATCCCGACCAAATGATGCGGAAGGTTCCACAATTTTTTCGCGCGATTAACTAACGAACACTCCGCTCAAACCTCATTCAGTGACCTCGCTTATTTTGCTGCTGATGTTAGCAAACTTCATGTTGGATTTGCCTGAAAACTTAACAGCTACGTATTTGGCGTTTTCCACCAAACTATGTTATTCCTTTGCCAACAAATTGCGCGTTTCTTTCGACACTCTGCGCAATTACGACAGAAACGTTCGCATGTGGCCTATGTTTGTTAGTTTTTTCCGCCGCCATTAGTTTGATTTTTCTCGGCGGTTAATTTTCAGATTTAATCGTTTGCGGGCTATCTGGTCTAAAGGCAACCAGCGCGGAAGCCTAAGAAAGAGATAGCACGCAAGCAATTAAACTAAATATTAACAGCTCTGCAAGCGTCAAAAACACCACAGGTTAGTTTTCAGTAGTGTTAATAACTCAAATTATCTTTGTATCTACACTGGCTGACACAATGCAAATTTTGAGGATTCTATGCATTTGAGAAAGAGTTAACGTCATTTTAGTTGTAAAAACTCATCAAATCATAAAAAATTTGTGATTACGTCATCAGTGACGACACTGCATGCGGTTCTGTAGCATTTTAATCTACTGTTTATGATACCAAAAAATAAATAAATAAACAAGCGTAAAAGTCAGGTAATTATATTTTTACCACGAAAAAAAAACTTCTTAACTTTTTTGTGCTAAATAGTCACCAACTACTTATAATCCATAAATGCGCTCTTTTACGTCACGGATCTATGATATGTGAAATTTCTTCAAGTATGAAAATGTATTACGCACGGTAAGAATGAATTTCTTAAATTAATTACACAGTTTTTTGGTTAAAGTGAGAAATTACACGAAGACAATAAATACTATTCAAACATTTACTTCGACAAAAACTTACTCGATTATCTCTAAAATCACTATATCAGTAGGTCAGAGTAAAAACTACTAGATTTGGGAAAAAATCACTAGGAGTGACACTAGAGGATCAAACAAGATGGAGTGGCCAAATACCACATGAGGGCGCAAAATAGCAGGAAAATTAATTATAGACATAAGGCGGAAGCGAAAACAAACCTTATGCAAATTTCTCTAAATGTCGTGGTTGAAAAAACATTCGATTGAACGATCGAGTCATAAAAAAATGAATTTTCACACAGCAAGAATCAGCATCAATTTTTGATCACGTACTGACTCTTGAACCCAGGACATTTTTCCTCAGACGAATCGCTTAAACTCTTGCTTTAATAAAATATTTCTGCAGGAAAAGCAATTTAAATGTTTTTTGAAAACAAATTCGCAAAACTTTTTTGAGGTAATCAAACTCGGAGGCCTCTGATCATAAATCGGTCAACCTTAAATAAAAATAAAATTAAATAAAAACTGGATGTTTATTTTTCCAAGAGAAAAATAATACGAGACTTTCTCCAGTTTCTTTTCACCCACACTCTCTTTCATACTTTGAAGGTTACCGAATTTTTTTTTGAAAAGTCAATCGTTGCAATGCCAAAATAAAAAGATTGAATGTGATTTTGTCTGATGAAAAAAACAAAAAAAAAACAAAAACGATTAACTGTTAATTGCAATAGTCATATTCGTGATTTATTCTCAACCAATGACCTTCAAGATATTTGAACCCAGCTCACGAATTCGCAAAAAGTTTTTTGCCGGGAATCAAAATCAGAACTCTCTGATTATCAGTTGCTCAACATTAAATAGCTTGCAAAATATTGATGATCAACTGAGTATCGAACTCAGGACATTTTTTCAGAGTCAAATGACGTAATCAACTTCTAGCTAAGCCATCTATCTGCTCATCGTGGTTGTGCAATACTGTACTGTTAAATTTTGCTTGAAAACAGGGGGATGGTTTGGAACAATATTTTGGAACTCAACATTACTAAACCCTATAACATTTTGAAAAGTATTGACTCATGTTATGCACAATAAAGATGACGCCATAGCTAGTCATTGTGAGGTTCACTTACTCTGTTGATCAGTGTTGGAATAGTTCATCGTATCTGAAAAAGTAGTTGATAAAGTTATGACAAGTAACAAAAACAATAAAGCTATGAAGTTTGTGCATCAACTCAATTCAGCATCAACAAAGCTCTGTTCAATATTCTGATGCGAAAAATTTCCCCTGTGGAATTTTACGGAGTGAAATTAGTTTACACATAAGACAGACATATTGCCAATATCTTTACAGTTGCAATTTAGCACGTCAAATAGTATTTCATAAGCAATAATAGCCATTACTATTTACACACTGCGCATTCGCCACCAACTTGTGCTTCATCCTTAACATGTTGTTTGTGTTCCCATCCCTTGGAAAGAGGTCGGTAGCGCCACCACGTTGGATGCGCCTTAACATCTCGCCAGTTTCAAATTTTGGCAAAAGATTATATATTTTTAGATCTTCTTGCAAATTTTTTACTAGTCCAAGTTTTTATTATGGCTAGTCACAAAATAAAAGATTTGGGTCTCTAGGACACGTTGATAAAGTTTCAGAGCTGTTGGTTGAAGTTTCATGGTCCCGCTTTGTAATCAAGTTTTCTTGCATTTAGCTAAAATTTGGCAAAATTTCAGTAAATTGTCGAAAACGTTCTTAATCAAAAACTACGTTTTTTAACTACAGTATTAAACCATCAAATAAACATCGTTTTATATGTAATGGAGTTGTCAATGCGGAAGTAAAGGGTGAGAAAAGTAGAGTATTCGGGGGGGTCGGGAGAAGACTTATAATACGCAGATATCCGCAATTGCTTTTTTGTAAAAAATCAAAAATATTTGCAGATGGCATTGCGACATTGCACGAAAGAATAACAGGCCTACGTTCTTTATCGTTAAACAAGTATTTAATGACACAGTATTTTGCAGCAATTCTTTAAAAAATTGTTTTGTTTTTCGTCGACGTAACTTTACTCTTACTTCGAGTTAATAGATTTGCATCGGTGGTTGAACTCGGACTTTTTTTTAAACTAGGATTTGGACTTAAATCACTTCAGCTGATTGTTGACAATTGGTTTTGTTAAAATAATAAAGTACCTTGGCGTGCAGTACAGTATCAAAATTGGTTGTGTTTTCGCATGTTTCGAGTTTTCAAGCTAGATTAAGTTCAAATCTCCACTCAAACTTACAAATTGATTATGTTTCATCATAATAGCAACAACCCAGACAATAAATGGCTATCAGTTAACCTTTTTACATGAGGTTTTGCAATGGTGTTGATAAAAATTTTCAACACCATTTTGTCATAATCAAAATCACGGTTGGCAAGAAAACTTCACAACAGCATCACGAAACTTGCCCAATGGTGTTGAAATCGTGTCCGAATGTTGTTGTAGCGCATATTTATCCTCCTGTCACCGGACAGCGTCAGAAGCGAACTTATTGGACGATCAGTACACGTTTCATTACAACGACTACTTCGTGATTGGAGGAATCCGCACCTGCTTAGGAGTTTCCGATGATCCAATGTTCCTGTGGATTTCTTCGACTTGTTGTCAACTGAATTTGCTGCTTGTTCGAAGCCACCAAGCAGAGATAATCATCGCAAAGCGTCTTATCCAAGGACGCAACAGCGTGACTAGGGTGCAGGTTGAACCCAGACCATTCGATCAGGGTCGTCGTAAAAACGACGCCTTTACCCATTCGGCCACGCTGCCGACACAATGGGGTTAAAACCAACACGATTGCAATAGGTGGGTTGGATGGGCTCAACACGATTGGAATGGCGTTGAAAATTTTGATGCGACAAAAATGTTTTTGGCTAAAAAACGTCACAATTATCTTATTATGGTTCAAGAATTAATATTAAAAGTTGCTGAAAAAAACGTGCGAGGTGTGCAATTTAGGATAGATTAAACTAAAATGAAAGCAATAAATTGAATGATAAAGGAATAGAATTGCGCAAATGAAGCCAATTAAGAACGAGACAAAGAATCGCTAAAGATTATGTATCATGTTTAAATTTGTGGCCGACTTGTCCCAGATTTTTGTTTTTGCTTTAGAAAGAACAGCTTGGCTTTGCCTAGTCTGCAAAATTGTATGCTGTAACCTACACAATCAAGAGTCATTTTAAGATCTTGTAATGTAGATATTAGTAAGCTCGTTGAATATGCGTAAGAATCTTTTTCAAGTTTAACAGTGGCCGTACCCAGCTACTAGTACAGCAAAGATAATCAGTGCGGTTTTCTTGCAAACCGCTTTTTTTCGTTATTAAAATGAAGTTTTTGCAAAAAATCGAAGGAGATTCACGTTACTGGTACTTTATTTGTTAATGAGCACCTAGCTTCCAAATGCGAAAGTCTCTGAAAATCGAACCACTACTTCATATTCGAACTGAAAAATATCAGCAAGCTTAGATCAGGGATGTTCAAAGTACGGCCCGTGGTAAAATTTTGTCAGGCCTGCGGCTAGTCGTCAGACTTCATTTTTTCGACCGCAATCGTTCTTCATAGATACTCAAACAAAAGCTCAAAAAGCATTTTTATGCCCTCTAAAGACCACGATGACTTTTTTTGGTTATCATCATTTCACTGGACTCAATTATACATCGGCCTGTGTTGTTATCTCATCAGTTAATTAGTCCGGTTGGGTGGCCCCCGACAAGATAAATCAATCGCATTAATAATAAGATTTCGGAATGGAATCTTGAATGAAATGACATTGGTGTACAAACCCGGCCCGCCGGCCAGTCCCAGATTTACCATATGGTACAATGCCAGGAGCCTCCGCGCTTTTATGGGAGCTCGATCCGTGCTTAGATGATAGATCAGTTTTTTTGTTTACATTTGGAAAAAAAATACGGCGAATTTCTGGCGAAAACCCTTTTTTTTTGGTCTTCAGCTACATTTGGCAAGATATAAGTGCAGCAAAATACGTAGAAATGGTCAATATAAAGCTAATGTAAACGTAGAAATGGTCAATATTAATGCCATAATTCCCACTTTTTCAGTAGTTTCCTAAACGCAAACGATATTGTTTGATTAAATGATTTCTTTTCACGGAATTTTTTAAAAAGTATTATATTGCAAATGCAGTAATTTATGCTTTTAACGTGATTGAGGTACCGTACCGGGTATATTTATAAGCTCAAGGTTTTGACATAACAAAAAATGGGGCTCTGGGGACAAGGGCTAACTCTCCGTGCCCCATGTTGAATAACATTAGGGATTTTTTTTTTCGGAGAAAATAGCAATTTTTGTGAGTTTAAAAACGATTACACGCTTAGATTTTCAAAGCAATGCTGGAAAGAAAATACCGTAAATGCTAAATTAGAAAAAGTTTAGTTTTCCCTAAATTTTCCAGCTTCAATTATAAACCAATCTTTTCTTTCCATTTCATTGTATGCGATGTCTTTCTCATAACTAATGTCTATCAATAAATAATCGAGAACGTTTAGGTCGCCAAAAGGCACTTTGTTAAATTTAACATGAGATATTTAGTTTCAAAAAATAATCTGTGTATCCTAGCAGCGTCGTGGTTTTCTACAAGGCTTTTTGCACCATCATTTTCCGATTAAAGCTTTCACACAATGCCATTTAAAATATGTTTCTGTATGACTTGACATAGTTGGCTATCACATTATATTAGTTTTTAAATAGCAAAAGGAAACGGATTAACAGACCAAAAGTTTATGTTGTCTGTTGTTTCGTTATTTCAGGGTTCCCACGCATTTATCAACAAAAATTCCCTACTTTTTCCATACCTAAATTTGCTCAAAACTAAGCTTTAGTCATCTGAAATACACAAAACTGCAGTTATTTCAACACAATCCAAAAACTTATTCAACAGAACTCAATTATTACATGGATGAAGACGAAGAAATAGCCTAGAGAAACGGACATTTCTTAATTGCTATGTGATTGCTCATGATGTTTAGATTGATACAAGATGGAGGCAATGCGGCATAGTGTTTAGGCCACAGGCTCAATGGTTGTATACAAGCGGCTGCAATCAGGAGCGTAGACAGAAATTCGTAATGAGGGGAATGCCCGGGGGGCGGAACCCCCAGCTGACGGAGGCACTCAAAAATTTTGCATTTTTTTTGCAAAAATAGCCTAATTTTAGGACTATTTTAATAAAATAATGCTTTTAAAACGTGGCATAGAAATTGACAGTGCAAACATGTTTAAACTGGTTGCATAAATGAGCTATTTGGGAGGTGGCTAATGGTAAAATTTTAGTTCTCTTATTTAGAAGCTGGTAAATTATAAAATCGTATTGTTCAATAAAATTCACGTGGAGTAATCCATTTCGTCTACAGTTTACAAAGAAAAACACTTGGGAGGGGGCTAATGCAAAAAAATTTGAGAGGACTGACTGGAAATTAAGTAATACTAAATAGCCCCCCTCCCCCTATTCCTAAGTTTATAGTATTTTTTTGATGACACCTATGTTTAGCATTTTTACACTAGCGATTAAATTTGATTGCTTAGTTTTGGGCATAGTTTTCATTTAATTGTGATTTTTGATTTTGACAAAATAGCCCCCACCCCCTGAATAATGTTTTAAAAGATGTTTCAAATGACTATTTAGTCTATTCCAGTGCATAAAACAGTATCAAAAGTGCTAAAAACGTGGTATTTTTCTTACGCATTTTGGTCGACATGCCAAATGAGGGGGCTATAGCCCCCGCCCTCCCTGGCTACGCTACTGACTGCAATATCCACTACTACAGGACTGGAATTTTTGATTTGGCAATGGTAAGCACTGGTACATTGGAAAACACTAATTTCTTGCACATTGTAGGCAATCTGGTTAAGTCAGTAGCTAAAAGTAACCAAGCAGTAGGCAATTGGTACTGCACTGGCTTATACCGTGCAAGCTTGAGAAATCTGAACTATGGCTCCTTTTTGTTTGTTGGCTGGTAAACATAGAATAACTTAACCAAACTACTGGCTAAAGCGTAAGCAGACTAATTTTTTAACGCGTAGGGTGAACAACTGACAAACCGAGTTACATGCAGTAGGCCCAAAGGTGGGCAAGTTAACGCAAAACGTTAACTTCGTTAACCACTAGTCCGTTAACAAACTTCACACCTCCGTTAACGTTAATCCGTGATTTTTAGCTTTAATTAACGGAAGTTAATATAGTCCGTTAATCTGTTAATATTTTGCGTGTAATTTACATTTCTTTTTATTCACTCGCTTCTAGAACACATATTGACGCTGTTGAGCTGATTGTAAGAAAATATTTATTGCTATGGTGGTCTTTTTGTGTTTTGGAAGTTACATTTTATAGTCTAATCTAATTTCAAGATAAAATAAGTTCATACGCACTAACAAAGCTGCGATCGGAAAATCTTTGGAAATCGCGAACAGCGATAAGTAATAGACCTAAGAGGCTGCAACTTATTATTTGCCACAAAAAAGAGTTCCTTTCTTGGCTTTTTCTAAAAAACTCGTGCTAATACGCAAGAAGTGCTACCAGTGCAAACTGGTTTGTGCAAACGATGAATGAATGGTGCAAGATATTAACAATAAAAACCTTAACGGAAGTTAACAGAACTTAACGGAAGTTAATTATATCCGTTAACAGAACTTAACGGAAGTTAATTTAGTCCGTTAACATGAAAAAACTTTTTAACGGATTAACGAGTTGATGAAAAAGTTAGCTTCGTTATTAACGATTAACGGACTTGTGCCCACCTATGAGTAAGCCTATACCAGAGTAAGTGCCGGGATCTGCAGAGCCTACTGCTATTTGCAGTGTTTGTGCCAAAGAAATAGGATACCAGTACAGGAATAGTCTAGTAAATATATTCTCAGTAGCTCAACTGTTGGAACCGGTATGCTTTGCTACAAGAGAGCTTTTTCTTACAGCTAACCATAAGCCTAAGCAGAGTGCCTACTGCAGGCTAATACTGCTGTGGGCTATTAGCACCTTATTAGCACGTAGGTTAGTAAATCTTTCAGCTTTAACTGTAAAGCCAAACATGGCCTAGGCAGACAGCCTACAGTAGGCTATCAGTGCATTATTAACGTGTAGTAGGTTAATAATCTCTAAACATCACTCGGATGCAGCAGCTGTTGAAATAGCCTTCTGTTTTCTGCTAACCTTTTGCCTGATGTCTGCGTATGCCACGCTATTCCTCCTTCAGTGCTAGTAGGCTACCGGTACTTGAATTCTTCCGTTTGCTTAATTGGCTTTGATGTAATAATACTCTTTAACTACAGCATAATGATACAATTAATTAAAGGCGGTGAATCATCCAGCCAATTCCGGTGGTTTACAATAGCTAAAATTGAACTATATTTTTTGTTTTAATTTTGGGACTGCGGTTGCAAAGATATTTCAACAAATATAAAAAGATGTCCCCCCGAAAAAAGTTTTTGGAAACTCTGAGTTTTGATCTTCCCGCCAAAACCACAGTTGGCCTAATGGTTTAGAGAACTGTTGTAGGCCTAATAGTTTAGAGATAGTTTATTTCTAAATAGTTTAGGCCTAATTAGGCCCAACTATCTCTAAACTATTAGGCCTAATAGTTTAGAGATAGTTCAGCCTAATAGTTTAACAAGATTACAGTAGGCCTAATAGTTTAGAGAACTGTGGTTTTGGCGGTAAGATCAAAACTCAGAGTTTCCAAAAACTTTTTTCGGGGAACATCTTTTTGTATTTGTTGAATATTTTTGCAAACGCAGTCCCAAAATCAAAACAAAAAATATCAAAAATTATAGTTCAATTTTAGCTATTGTAAACCACCGGAATTGGCTGGATGATTCACCGCCTTTAAAGTTTTGTTGAACTTGTATGGTGACGAAATAAATCGGCAGGACCACCGTCCTTGAAGCTTTAACACAACACAGCCAGGTGTGTTATTACTATTTTTATGCGCTTAATAGAAGTATTAGAAAGACAAACGGGATATTTGATAAGACTTATTTATCTGCTACAATCGCGTTTGTTTCTACAAGGTGCAGTGCGCTAGTTTTGCTAAACAGTTTTCCATCTTTATTCGATAGGCTACTAGCACGCACTTTTCCGGTAGGGAAAAGCCTTTACAAAATTCACGACTTTTTCCAACTTTTCCCGATCGTGGAAACCCTATTATTTTTCTTTTTAACCAATCAAAAAGTAATGCTGTCCTTGATCCGAGTAAAGAACATTTTTGAGGACTTTTAGGCTTCGAGGCCCAGAAAAATAGCGACCAATTACCAGCACTGAATAGGCTGACTGATGTTTTTGCTGTAGGCAAGTTTGATTACGGTGTTATGGTGCGATACCAAAACTTAACGCGGAAACCTAAACTCTTCCGGGCCCGGGTACGATGTACCCCCTGAACTCCCCTCTCGCAGGCACTGATAGTACCATTTTTCAATAACAATTTAGTAATTCACCTCCAACCTTGCTGGTTTTTACGCACAAAATACTTTTTAAAAAATCAGCCATGAAAAATGCTGATTGAACAAATCATTGAACTTCAATTGAGGTGGCTTGGGACCCCTGGCCGAACATGTACTCCTATAACTGGTTATTTTCATGACAAAATAAAAATCTCTAAGGAAAATCTTTGAGTGGATTATTATTTACTGCTAAAATGTTGCAAGAGACAATGCACCTTACTTCCCCCTACCTGGACCAAATCACTTACAATTAAAATTTAACTCCAAAATGCAAGATGTTAAACGTGTTTTGGACTTAAATTGCTAGTAAAAGGCGGATTAAACAATTTAATTTTTTTGTTTGGCTTTCAAATGTCAAAAATCTAGTGCTTTCAAATGGCTCTGAACACTTGCAAAATGTGACTCAATGGCATTAAAATAGCTTTTTTTCCAAAAAATCGCCCAACGGCTGGGGGCCCTGCCCCCAGACCCCCGTCTGTGATACCTTTGAGTTACACTAGCCTTCTCAAAACGTTTCCAAAGTTAGATATTTGCACTTTTAAAATCTTAGTTTAAGCCGTCTGCCTTTGCAAAATCCTGGTTACGTGCCAACAGGCAACGATTTCAGATCTTCCATCCTTCGATATCTTTGCCCCACAAAAACTTCCTCTTTGGAAAAACTTTGATGACGTCATTGCATGTGATTTGTGGTTTAAGCCTCCCCCAATCAAAAATCTTGGCATGCCTATGAATTGGAGATTGCCTGAAAAACTTTTTTAAAGGTCTTTTTTTTTTGAAGAACACTTGCTCCTGTGTCCTTAGTTCTTGGCCGCGAGTATTCCTGTCCTTGGCCTCGAGAGGGTCTGTGCTCGGAAAGGCTGTCCTTGGCCTCGGATTTTTTTTGTGTCCTTGGCCTCAAGCCTTGTGTCCTCGACTCCACCTCTGATAACAATGTAAGAGGGCTTACTTTTACAGAAATTCAAAAGCATTTCAACCTAAGAGAGCGGAGTCAAAGTTGACATACTATACTACTTTCATTGAGTAACTCACTCTATCTGTATGAGTTTAATAGATATTTGTGTTTGTGAAGTTTGTGATAGCAGATGACTTCTTAAAACTTTTATCAGTAAGATATTTGGATTTGCAATATTAAAGTCATTACATTGTATAATATTGTGTCAATGTCATCATCTTCCACTTCACATACTTTCTTTCATGTATATCACGTTTTCTGCTAGTCAATTTAAGCAAGTTTGGAGCTGGGATGTTGATCAAATGCTGTATTTAACCCTCGAGAAACCTAAAAAAGTGCTAAAGCTGCCGGGGATCCGCCCCGGACCCCGCTGGGGGAGCTTACAGCGCTCCCCCAAATCCCCTTGCTGGATTCAAGCCAATTTTATGTCTCGTTGTGTTTTTCATAGATCCTAGCTGTATGCGATACATCGTCATCCTCTCACTTTTAAACGAAGATCTACACCCATCGGACAAAAAATGATTTATCGGCATGGCCCCCCGATAAGGCTTGGGGAGCCCAATAAGATTTGGGGGCCAGGTATAGACCTTCGCACCTCCCGGAAAATTTTCTCTCTGAGGCTCTGCTTGCAACATCAAAATTCTATAAATTGTTTATTACATTGCTTAAATTTTTGTAAGAAACTTTCCTTCGTCAATTACAGCAATAATAGCAAAAAGGAATATTTTCGATAATATGACGTCATAAATGATGACGTGATCACTTTTTTGGCTCTCGTTTTTGCGGTCCGTGAAAAACTTGATATCATCTTATTTATAACACCAACACAAACTTAGGGCCGTTTTTGAGATTATTTACTAATATATGACGTCATCAAAATGACATCATAACTTTTTCACCTTCATAATACTTTTAAAAGTTTCTAATTTTGAAAAAACGTTAATTATGGAAGCAAACATTATTATTGAAATAAACTCAGCCTTGGATAACAAGCAAAACGCTGAAATACGATAAATATTGCAAAATGGGTGTCATATTTTCAATGTAATTTATTGTATGAAAATGTTGATCAAAGTGGGTCAAATTCATACAGTACCTTCTAATATGCATGTACTTTCTTCAATAGTAATATCAAGGCTCCACATTAAATATAACAAAAGTTGTAGGGGTTGACAACCACTCAAAATGGTAATTTTTTACAATTTTGGTAACATTTTTGTTTCTGCATTGTGACTTTATGATCATATGACGCAATAAATACATTTGAAAATTGCCCATGTTCCAATTGTTGAGTGACCCAAGTTTGAAAATTCAGGTTCAACCATAAGGGAAGTGAGAATGAATAAAGTAAAAGTCAACAAAGCTAAAAAATTTCGCCAACTTTGGCGAAAATGACGTCATTAAAACGTAAATGGGCAGGAAAAGTGGGGTGGGGACAACCCTAGCCGGAAACTTCAGACTATACTGAGCATTGCTATATAGGTAAAAAAAGTATACATTATTCCGAGGCCCTTAAACGCGTCTTTTGACTAGACTAATACTTCAAGTTTACTTTTTAGATTTGCCGCCAACCCCTTGAGGAGCCAAACGGCAAAACAGCCCGTTGGGGGTATAATTTTAGTGATTTTAAGGGTGCTTCATTATTGCTAACAGACTCCGATCTAGCGTCATCGAGCTCTTTGTTGGGTTTGCAACAAAAAATAATGTATCCTCATTTATGTAGAAACCAAAGTCATTTAAAAAAAGTTATCTTCCGCCTTAACTTTTTCTGTGATCGCAGATTGATAATGGTTTAAATGGTGTAAGTCGAAACGTTTTCCCAACAAATTGCATATCATGAATTTTGCTTATTTATTCTTGTTCAAGACCAACTTAACAATTTGTGACAGCTACAATTTTTGCATACGAAAGGCACAAACCGCGTAATTTAAAGTTTATGGAACTGCGCAGCCAAACTTTTAGTACCAGTGAATAGGTTAAGAACAGTTAGATAAGCACAAAATTTAGAGAATTGGAGGCGCAAAGCCACAAATGAGCTAGGCTATTTAGTGCTATACCCATCTCAACAAATCCAAACTCAGTGCATAAGTAGCAATTTTGCTTACTATTTCCCCAAGGACCTGGGGCGATCACTCTTCGGTTCTGCGTCAAAAAGTCTTCAAAACACTGTTTCACTTTCGCAAGTTTTCACTCCGCCATATAAACAATCTTTTTCATTCTGCCGCCTTTTTTGCGAGAATGCCGTTTTGTAAAAAGTCCAATGGCAGTTACTATTCCCCACTAAATTCAACCTAGCATAAAACTGACAGAGTGGGGGCTAAAAACTAACAGTATTTTGAAACTGCATCATTGTTAAATTATGACATAAACATTAAAATGACAGTTTATTCGATAAAATCAAACGAAAAAATCAGCAGTTTCAGCGAATCATTGAAACCGACTGTGGCTCATCGCTGAAAATAGGGTCGAATTTAAGTTGCAAACTTTTTCATTGTGGCACTGTGCAGAGCCTCTATGTTTGTTGAATTTTTGTAACTGTACTATAGAAAAAATGATAATCGCGTGTTCTCATAATGATCAAGTAATACTAAAACATAATATAATTTACACAATTTTTTTTGAAACAGATCAGTTGCTACAAATTGTCTGTACCTGCTGTTCTATGTTGCGTAGCGTCAATTGGCTTTGCAGCTTCAGAATCGGGATAAGGAGTTGGTGACGGATTGGAACTTGCCCCTTGCGGATCAGAAGAGCTGCAGCATGAGCAGGAGGACCCCATCTAAACGAAGCCAAATTGGATTTACGATTAGCAGTCGTGCACAATGGCAGAACGTAAAACAGAATACACAGTTTTTCACTCGTGGTACCTCTATTATGCTTAATAGAACTCAGTAGCGTAGCCAGGGGGGGGGCGTGTGAAGTATGCAAAAAAGCATGTTTTTTGTGCTTTTGAGGCCGATTTTCTGTAAAAAATGGAAAATAGCCCCCCCCATACGAAAAGGGCCCCCCCTCATACGTTTGAACTTGCGAAATTGGGAGAAAAATCGCCCTGAATTTTGGCGAAGACCTTTTTTTTTTTTTTTTGGAGATCACCTAATTTTGGGCGGAAAAAACGTTTGAATTTTGGATTTCGGCCGAAAAATCACTCTGAATTTTGGCGAAGACCTTTTTTTTTTTTTTTTTTGGAGATCACCTACTTTGGGGCGGAAAAAACGTTTGAATTTCCGATCTCTCCGAGACATTTCGTCTCAAATTTCGGACAAACCATCTGAAACTGATTCAAGGTCAATGAAAATTCGAGTCAACGTCGTTTGCACACTTCTCACTCTTTCAAAATAGCCCCCCCCTTTTCCAAATCCTGGCTACGCGCCTGATAGAACTTACTGTTTTCTCTCTGTATGTCCACAATATTAAAACCGTTTAAGCTTGAAACTTTATTATGAATGATTTCCAATTAAAAAATATCGATTCCCAACATCAACAAAATATCATTGTACACTTTGATTGGTAATTGAATGGTTGAATAACAAAGACTTAGAAACAAACCTATCGGTAGGTACAGGCCTACTAGGCCTAAAGGTTTGATGTTCACCGGGCATAAGTAAAATAACTCTAATCCTTGCGTTCTTCCGGTGAAGTCTTAGTCACAGCAAGCTTGATCTTAAAAGCTTTGTTTTTATTGACGTTTCGTTGTTGGTCGTCATGACCAACGAAACGTCAATAAAAACAAAGCTTTTAAGATCAAGCTTGCTGTGACTATGACTTCACCGGAAGAACGCAAGAATTAGTTATTTTAGACCTATCGGTGCTGTACTTTTTAAATACCATGAACGAAATCTTCAAAAGTTGTTGCTGAATTAGAAACAAAAAATGATATTTTTGACCAAAACTCTTACCTCAATATATAGAGTAAAAATTTGTGATTTTCCCTCAATGTATAATATGCAGCATACAATATTACAAATTACACTAAGCTAACCTGCAGAAGTAAACTGGTGGTTAATTGAGCAGCTATACAATAAAATAAGCATAAATGAAACTTGTCATTATGCTGTGTTGATTCTTTATTCTCCATATTGTCATTTGAGAAACTTGGATATTATTTCCAACTAAGCAAAAGACCTGTTTCTGATAAAATAAGAAATCGAATTTCTACTGTTTGGGATAAAAGTTTAAAGCTGCAAACTCGACATGACTACAAGTCTCATCTTCAACGAAGTAAGGACAGTCCAAACTTTTGTTCAGCTCATATTGACACTTCAAAACTTTTCAAAAATTTTGACAAATTCATCACTAGTGTTTCCAATTTTAAGTTTTAGGCCAAATGGCGATTCAATCGCTACATAAACTTACTCCAACCACAAGTACAACCAAGACAGCATTGCCCAGTAACTTAAATTTAAAATACGTATAGCACGTTTTTTTGCCCCACCCTGTAGAACTTCACATCAGCTCTGTTGCTACGCGAGGTTCAGGGGTACCATGCCCCTCTTTGTGGCCTTGTGGCCGTGCTTGTGGCCCCCATCTCGGTTTACTAAAGAAAACAACTGGTTTTGGAATATCATGCTAAGACAAGACAATGATGGAAAAAGGAATAATAATGTTTGAACATTTTCAACGTTTGACGTTTTCTCGATTCTTAGCAAAATTGCTGGCAACCAACTGCTGTACACAACAAAAGTGCAGTCGAGGACACAAGACTCAAGGCCAAGGACTTGACCTTCACGGCCAAGGGCAACGACCTTAAAATGCGTCCTCGAGGACGTTCTAGAGGCCAAGGACGTGCTCAAGAACTCCAACTCTGGTACATAAATGTGGTGCAATAATCCGTCTTATAAAAACGTCCTTACGGATGTGTGACGGGAGAAAGATGTAAGTCTACAAAATTTTTACCGGTACTGCGTTAGCGATTATGACCTGAAACAATACGTAAAAATATTTTTTTAAGATCAGGGTGTTTTTTTCTTTTTTCGGGCACAATCAAGATTTTTAGGACGCAGTCAGTGGCGCAACTAAACGCGAAAGAGGCTAAGAGGAATTCGGCCCCCTTTAGCTAAGTAATTTAAGAAATTCAACCTCAAAATGCGAACGTTTAAATGTGGTTTGAACCTAACCTGAAGTAAAAGGGGAGGGAATGAGGGCCTAGCCAGTTTAATTCTTTTAAATGACTTCCAGTTTTTTTGGTCCGCCCCCAGGCCCTCGGTTGTAATACGCTTGAACTGCATCATTTTGTCTTATTTCAGCACGGGGCCTTAATTTAGAAAATTTTTATCAAAAAAATTTCTTTTGGTTCAAGCCTTCCTTCTCTTTGCAAAATCTTGGTTGCGCGTCTGGTCGCATTCACGGCTACAAATTGGTATTTTAATCGATTATGGGAGGCAGGCAAAGCAAGCTAAGAAGCGCTGCTGGCCTTATACAGCATGCCACTTTTTTAGACATGAGCACAGAACAGAGACGGAGTCCTCGATAACGTCTTTGGCCTCGAGGACATTTTTTGAAGTCCTTGGCTTTGGCTTCGAAACTCAAATCCTTGGCGTTGGCCTCGAAGCCTACAAGTCCTCAAAAATGTCCTGTCCTCAGCTTAAGGACAGCAGTATTTTTTGTTTGGTTAAATAGGAAAATAACTACACAAAAGAAAAACTAATAGCAGTCTGTCAATTCGTCTGTTAATTTGAAAAATGATACAATGTGATAGCCAACTAAGCCAAGGCATACTAAAACTTGCTTTAAATGGCGTTGTGTGAAAGCTCTAGTTGGTAAATGAGGGGGCTGAAAGCAATGTAAAAAATTGTTGTTTTTATTTCTGCTAACACTTCCGATGCAGGCCATACAAACTGTAAAGCACTGAACCATCCAGAATCAGAACAAGGGATCCGGGAGTCCAAACACAATATTTTGAGTTGTACCGCACAGTAGCAACCATAAGAACTGCTGCATTTTTAGGCTTGTAACGTGTATTCACATTAATTACAATTAAAAGAAAATTACTAAGCGAACGTTTTCGGCACTACAATTGGCCCTCTTCAGGTATATCTAAAATGGCAATCATAACTTTAATGAAGTCTAATCAGTTAATAAACTAATATGATACAAAGCTAAAATATTTGCTGTACTGCAGACTGTCTACTCGCTAAATTCAATATAAAAAAGAGATTCAAATTTACAACAACTAAAATGACAAAATTAGCAATTCTCATGGTTTATGGTTGCTTTCTTATATTGCTACCGGTACTGTTTAATACAAAAAGTCGACCTCATTGCCGATATTATAATTTTGAGTTGCTAATGCAAAAACATGACTGAGCCTATTCTGCGTGTAAATTTAGAAGAAAGTATGTGAGTGATATTGAAATGTAATACAGCATTGCCAGGGATGGCATATTGAGATTATGCTGTACTACAGTAAATATGTTCAAAACCTATCTTGAGAACGAAATTTGTTTTAAGTTAAGAAATAACAGCTCAACTCGCTAGCAAGTAAAGCGGTCTGTGGGCAAACTACATCCACTGAGGAATTTGTGTGCAGGAAATTGCCGCTAAAAATAAATTCCGAATAACAAATTATTGGATTACAAAAAACGCTGCATGAAGAACTATTAAAAAATTACAGTAAGTGGGGCGTTAAATATAACTAACTTATAATTGTTCAGATGTCTGGAGTTCTCAATAAATTTTTACACCACGTCATTAAGATGAAGAGTCGAAGCTCCCGCAGAAAAATGGGCATTTTTATAAAAAATTTATGATTTAATATTTTTCCATTTTGACAATTTTGTACCGGTATTCTTTGAAGGGAGGCCCGGGGCATATGTCTCCAATGCTTTCCTCTTGAATACGACCCGGCTGGGATCTTCAGTTTTTTGTTGTTTTTTTATCAAACAATATCTTAAGTTAAAATCAACAAAGTGCCTTTGGCGGCCGAAATGTTCGCGCTATTCATTAATAGGCATTAGATGTGACAAAGACAAAATACATTGAAATGCAAAGAAAAGATAGGCTTAAATATTAGATTTGGGAAAATGTGAGAGAATTAAAGTTATTCTAACTTGTCATTTAAGGTATTTTTTTAAAATTGCTTTCAAAATTCAAATCTTTAATCTTCCTCAAGTCACCAAAATTGCTAGTTTTTTCAGAAAAGTTGTTTAAAATTATGTGACTTAATTTTTTATTATTCAATAACAAAAACTTAGAGCTTACTATTATACCCAGTAGGCCTACAGTACCTCGACCCCATTTGAAAACATAAATTCGCAGTATTTTGCAATGTTTTAAACAACAATTTTAAAATTCCGTGAAAAGAAATGGTTTAACCAAACAATACCGTTTGCGTTTAGGAAACTACTAAAAAAGTGGGGATCCATAATCAGTGGATGCTTTCACCGGGACCTTAAACTAATGAAATTAAGGCCTTAAAAATTACTATTTCTGTGTTTAAAATTTATCTATATTCCCCTTCACGGGTTATGGCATTGTTTCATTACCACAATACCGCTAAGGTACGCCATCAACATCAGCTGCTAATATGTAAAGCTTCAAAATGGCATAAAAAAACTACTATTTTCGAATTGTCATCAAAACAAAATGCAATATCTTAAGCATTTTTGCGTTTAAAGTTTATGAAAAATTTAACGACCATAATTTAGAAAAAGACCATAATTAGCCGGAAAATATCAGTTTGTTTTTTGGAAAAGTTTGGTCTATTTTACTGCCCCTTTACTTTCCGCAAGTGACCCCCCATTTCGTTTGCTCTGGCGACAGCACTGACTCTCATTGATATGATCCTTAATATGAGTGATTTCTCATCAAAATCTGCTGATGTTTCAACACCAGCAAAATACTATTCTACGCTTCAATCGATCTTATTGACGCAGTAATTTATTATTATTGAATAATAATGACTTAGGTCTGCGCAGACCTGCCAGTGTTATACTTATTAAATATTTCGTTTATGAAATCTTGAAAGGTTGTTGATCAACTTGACGTAACAAAATTGAGTCCTTGACAAAAAACTTCACTTCAATATATCGAATACCAACCTTTCATTACCTCCAAATACAATTGCAACATGCAAAGTTGCACACTAAGTAACCTGCAGCAGAAATTTGGTCGTAAATAGGTTATTGTAAACAATTAACAAAAAGTGTAAATTTTCTTTGCTTTGCATGAATATGAGAAGCTTAAATGCAAATTTTGATAAATTGAATGAACTTTTAACAAATTATGATATCTTACCTGATATCGTAGCTATTAGTGAAACCAAACTTAAATTGTCACAGGTATACAATGCAAAGTTAAGCGGGCATCTATTTTACCACAAAGGCACAACTACAAGATGGGGAGGAGTAGGATTTTTTATTAAGGAATCCTTATCAATTTCAATTTGCAAGGAGTTTGATTTAAACATTCCTAACTGTGAAGATATGTGGATTCAACTAGATTTAGGAAATAACAAAAAATGTATAGTGGGAGTAATTTACAGACACCCTAAACAAAAATTATCTGAGTTTTGCAAGAGTTTTGAATCAACCATTAAAAAATTGAATTGTAGAAAATTGATGTATTATATCGGAAGAGACTTCAACTCAGATTTGTTGAAAAGTAACTCTGATATCAATATTAAAGATTTCATGAATTTAACATATAGCTAAGGCTGCATTCCCTTAATTATACACCCAACAAGAATAACCACTACAAATCAACTCTTTTAGATCATGTTTATACAAACAATGTAGTGGGTGAACACAAAAGTTTTATTCTGGTGGAAGATGTAAGTGATCACCTGCCAGTAATGGTGGGTTTTAATTTATGCCCGTTCAAGAGTGAAAAATCAACTGTCACCCTAATTCGTGATACAAAAAATTTTGAAGTAGAAAAATTTCTAGACAAATTAACTGAAGGAATGGAGCTATTAGGTGATATCAAAGAGGAATGCATTGACAACTGCACTGAATAGTTTATTGATATTTTTCATAAGACATTAAACATACATGCACCATTATGAAAACAAAGCAGAAAGGAAACAAAACTAAAAAACAAACCTGGGCTATCCAAAGGAATCCTTAGGGGAAGGTCGGGTAAGTTGGGTAAGAGGGTAGGTTGCACAAACGTAATTAACTCGTGATTGGCTCATGGAATTATTACGAGATTTGACGCTTGGAAAGATAGAAGTGTCTTTTATCAGTTCCAATACTTTCAGGTTGCTTCTGTAAAAAACATGGCTGCAGTGGTCAATTATGTTCAAAATATAGTCGTTTTAGGCACTAAACCAATATTGTGAAAAATTATTCTCCGCCTGTTTGAAAGAGAGTCGTGAAAGGTCGCTTTCAACTAAAGTATTTGAGAAAGACTAGGTGCTACAAGTACCTAACAGGGTGTTTCGCTTACCTTTAAACTCAAACAGATTTAGACTGACAGCAGTCTAAACAATATGGCAGCCTTGAGGGTAAATCGACGAATTTTGGTAGGGCATGTTGGACAGTTGTCCATTATTATTATTATGTTGATTATTCACAGAGCTGGACAGCGCTGTTTCGAGCTTTTAGCTCTCATCGGCAGCCCTCAGCTAAGGATAGCTGAGGGCTGCCGATGAGAGCTAAAAGCTCGAAACAGCGCTGTCCAGCTCTGTGCATACTTGACTTGAGCTACAATGTGAAATATCATTGGAGCTGCAGGATTGGTGGTTGTTATGGCCACCTAACTGCCAGTGGAAGTTGACATGGCTTCCCAGGAGTCGACCATGAAGGACGTCAAGATGTTGCAATGTTGATTATTATTATGTTGGTGGTTGGACGATGGTGCTATTTTGCTGACGATGTTGGCTATTTCCAAGGTTGGCTGTGTTGTGTATTATCTGCACAGGTTTAGGCCTAATGACTTGGCTACACCAAAATTTTGGTTTGTAGGCTAGTCCTTATTGTGACAATTTTTTCTGATTTAAAGTTTTAAGTTTAAGTCATGACTAGGAGCCGTTCAAATATCATATGACGCGCTTTTTGTTCATATATCATATGACGCGCTTTTTGTTCATATATCATATGACGAAATTTTAACCCCTCCTCATTTAACAATTTTAAGACGTAGGCCTAATTACATCCATTCTTTTGCATGGCATTGAAAGCTTTTTCCAACCCCACCCTCTTCTGAAAGCGTCATATAATATTTGAACATCCCTCCTACGCTACACCATAAAGTTTTAACCAAAAATGTTAACGGTGTACCGGTACTGTACTTTTTCCTCAGAAAGTTTTGTTATTTTTGATATTTTGTTAGCTTTGCCGATAAGTAGGCCTGCTCTTTTGTTGCTCGCAATTTTCTCGCAGCAGAATTGAAGAATGGAGCAATGAGCATGCCACCTAAATTTCGTTATTATTCGTTTAAGCCTATGCAGTAGAGCGATTATAATGTTTTGGCTTTGGTTCCCACCCCCCAGGTCTTAGTGGAGTGATGCAAAATGATATTACGACTGAGTAACTTAGTCTACTAATGTAAGCTGTGGTTTAAATCTGATTTAAATTTTTTACTGTGGTGTAAATTTCTTAAATTAAATGGCTATTGTTATGTATAGCAGGCCCGTAGCCAGAAATTTTTCTCAGGGGGGCTATGTCCAACGCACCCTACACGGTTGACCAACATACCCTTATATGAGGGTTGTTTAGACAAATTAAGAGCACTTTTTGGATCGAATACTTTGGCTTGAAGGTAATGTTCAACACAAGATTTTTGGCTGTGGTTAAAGACCTAAATGCATGTAATTTTATTTCATACCAAAACGGTTTTTATATCTGCAAGCATTCTCGAGTAATGTGCAATTTACAACTTCAGTGTCCAACTCACCCGACCTTCCCCTATATCAATCCAGCAAAAAAATTTATTGTGCAAAAGAGCCCTTAAATTACATGATAGTAATACATGGACACAATACAAAGACTGTAGAAATAAACTGACTCATATTATGGAATATGCAAAACGACTTTACATTAAAAATTTAGTGAATGATAATAAGCATGACACCTCGTCGCTTTGGAAAATTATAAATAAAATCATTCACTTGAAAAATGTGAAGAAAAATAACATTCCTAATAAAATGTATGTTTCCAAAAGTGAAAGTGCACAAGGTCCACAGGCCATTAGTAACTTGTTCAGCAAATATTTCATAGAGATAGGAGTTAATCTTGCATCTACAATCGAAGCACCAGCTATAATTGATGGCAAATTTAATGCCACATCTTTGATTCAGAGTAGTTGCAATTCGTTTTTTCTAGAGCCAATAGTTGAAGAAGAAGTAGTAAATTACATCAGAGCTATGAATCCATCAAAAAGTACAGGAAGACATGGAATTCCTGCAAAGTATATAAAAATGTCAGGTTCTGTTATAGCTCCAGTTCTAACTAACATTTTTAATGCAAGCATATCAACAGGATATTTTCCAAAAGTGTTAAAAACCGCTGAAGTTGTTCCAATTTTCAAAAAAGGCGAAAAAGAATTATGCAGTAATTATCGCCCTATTTCTATTTTAAATCCTTTTGCCAAACTATTTGAAAAGTGTTTGCTTGATCAACTAAACAATTATTTTGTGAGCAGTGGTTTGATTAGTCCAAACCAGTATGGTTTTAAGAAAAATTGCTCAACAAATGAAGCCGTTTTAGATGTTTACAATAAGCTGCTTGACAATATGGATAAAAAGCTCATTACATGTTCTATTTTCTTAGATTTAAGAAAAGCATATGATACCATCAATCACACAATACTGATCAAAAAACTAGAAAAGTATGGAATTAGAGGATTACCATTACAGTTACTAGCAAGTTACCTGACTGACCGTCAACAGTATACTATTGTAAATCAATATAAATCCAAGTCAAGAGATGTTATTTGCGGTATTTCTCAGGGCTCAACTCTAGGTCCGTAGTTATTTAATATTTATGTGGCGGGTCAAAAGGGAGCGCGCTCCGATTGCGGTTAACCGGCTCGGTTGTACAACCTCGAGTGAGCTATGATCTGCTGACTTATAAAGCTATCGGTTCCAATTATCTTTCATTTGTGGTAACTTCCATGCTAGTTTTCCACATCGCCACTGGATGAAGCAGGAACTGCGACACACTTCCCCCTTTCTGAAAGCAGTGGTAGGAAGGGGCCTGCTAACGTCGTCTCGAGCGCCGACCATCCAATCACGTCAGGGTCACCAGTTGTGGCGTGTCAAAAGGGAGCGTGCTCCGATTGCGGTTAACCGGCTCGGTTGTACAACCTCTGAGCTGCTATGATCTGTTGTGTTATAAAGCTATCGGTTAGAATTATCTTTCATTTGTGGTTACTTCCATGCTAGTTTCCACATCGCCACTGGATGAAGCAGGAACTGCGACACACTTCCCCCTTTCTGAAAGCAGTGGTAGGAAGGGGCCTGCTAACGTCGTCTCGAGCGCCGACCATCCAATCACGTCGGGGTCACCAGTTGTGGTGTGTCAAAAGGGAGCGCGCTCCGATTGCGGTTAACCGGCTCGGTTGTACAACCTCTGAGCTGCTATGATCTGTTGAGTTATAAAGCTATCGGTTCCAATTATCTTTCATTTGTGGTTACTTCCATGCTGGTTTTCCACATCGCCACTGGATGAAGCAGGAACTGCGACACACTTCCCTCTTTCTGAAAGCAGTGGTAGGAAGGGGCCTGCTAACGTCGTCTCGAGCGCCGACCATCCAATCACGTCGGGGTCACCAGTTGTGGCGTGTCAAAAGGGAGCGCGCTCCGATTGCGGTTAACCGGCTCGGTTGTACAACCTCTGAGCTGCTATGATCTGTTGTGTTATAAAGCTATCGGTTAGAATTATCTTTCATTTGTGGTTACTTCCATGCTAGTTTCCACATCGCCACTGGATGAAGCAGGAACTGCGACATTTATATCAATGATCTTCCACTTACCTCAAATTCCACAATTCATCTTTTTGCAGATGATACAAACCTTACTCTCTCCCATTCTAATGTTTCAACACTGCAACAAAACATTAATGATGAATTAGTCAATGTAAGCAATTGGTTCAAGGTGAATAAATTATCAATTAACTTTAATAAAACTGAGTTTATGGTAGTGACAACAAAACAAAATAAACCTGAACTCACTGTATCAATAGATAACAATCCAATCAGGCAATCACATCACATAAAGTATCTAGGTGTTCTCATAGACGACAATCTAAACTGGAAACAGCAAATCAAGGAACAATGTTCAAAGGTAGCAAGGGGATCTTGTGCCCTTAATCAATTAAAACACTTTGTAGATGAGCAAACCTTAAGATCTGTTTACCACTGCCTCATATACTCTCATCTACAATACTGCATAAGTAGTTGGGGGGCTGCTTCAAAATTAACATTAGCACCTCTCTTCATTCTACAAAAAAGAAGCATCAAATTGTTAACTGGAAGTGGATATCGTGAGCATACTAATCCTTTGTTCTATCGAGCTACCTGCTTAAAACTCAAAGATATTTACTCTCTGGAAACTGCAAAGCTAATGTACAAAATTCACAATAATGTATTATCGTTCGCAAATTCAGATAAGTTTAACCTAATAAAAAAACTGTTATACACATAAGACAAGATTGAGCCACAAAAACAACTTCTTTCTTCCAAGAACTAGAACAAGATTAGGGCAAAAGTCTCTATCATTCGCAGGAATTAAAATTTGGAATGAAATTCCAAGCAGTTTAAAAGAAGTTTCATTCTACAGATTTAAAAAAGCTGTTAAATCTCATTTTTTATCAAACTATGAAACCGAAAAAAGCTAGAATAACAGCTTTCTATCAAAAATGCAGTAGTAACTACAGAAAACACAGTTGCATATTACGATTTGGCACATAATAGCAGGTGCCACCGTACTTGAATGGTACGCCTTCGTTTCTTGTCTTCACTTTTATTTGACCGGAAAATGCAGCAAGCATCTGGCACAGATCTTTCTTTTTAGATTTTTGGACTTCACTTATAAAGCATTTGGCCAGCAAATGCATCAGAAAAGCCAAAAGTGCCAGAGGCGCGGCTAGGAAATACGGAATCCCTGGGTGCAGCCCCACTCATTAGAAATGTCGCGGGCATCCTTATACGGTACTGCAAACAAAATAGCAAACATTTGACAAAAAATATTGAACAAGTTAATAATTTATTAGTAAATCTTATTTGCACCCAAGTCCCATCTACTTACTTTCAACATGCTGGGAAGAGCAATTCTGAATTACTGTATACTAGGTCATACAATGCATTTTACTTTACATAAAGCTGTCGTTCTCTAACCCTTTTTTAACAAAAAATAAACTCGTAGCAACTGCAGCTGTTAGCTAGCTACTATTCTCAAGTGTTCACCAAAAACTTGAACAAATTTACAACAACCTTAAAACGACAATGGAATAGGTAGTTGTCTTCCCAAGAAGATTTCCGCCAGCTAGAATCACGATTTCTGCCATCCGAAATTGTGTAAAATCGATTTCCCTTCAGTACTAGGCTACATCAAAACTGAGGGTGTCACTAGGCCTATAAATTTCTAAAATGAAAAGTTAGAATTACCTGCGCCTGATACTTGCATCAGCAAAACTTGAGATCTCAGCAAAATTTGAAAATACAAACTTTGGTTACAATAAATAATCATTTACGGCAAATCCGTTTTCAGTTGGAGTCAATAAATCAAACTAATAAAAACCTCAACACACTACCGGTATCTCGTCATTAAATACGATTCGATTGAATAGTGATTTAAGGTATTGTGACAAAAAAATTAAAACAAGTTTCGAAAAATTAATTGACTTGTTAGGTAATAAATACAAGTAGATTTTAACTTCTAATTGCAACGTACGATATGGCGTAAAAATTTACATTTATCCAAATTCGTTAAAAGCTTAAAGTGCTCCTTAGTAACAAGAAAAAAAAGAAAAACGTGCAAGGAAAACAAAGTTTAATGGCAGTGTCTATTTAGCCACTAGTGGCAAAATAGCACCCCCTTACCTTTACCCTAACCTTAACTTTAACAGAGGAAAAATACTACTAACTAGTGGCAAAATATACTCTTCCAATTTTGATCAGTTCACGTCAAAAAGTTCTGCTACCAACGACAATTGTGCACATGGGCTTTAGGCCGTTAGAACAGCTACAAATACTGCTTCTAAAAGTCAGTGATGCCAGCGAGGGCTCTTCAAAAAACATCTGAACCAAAAATCCGGAGTTTTTCTGCAAATTTCCAACAGAAAAATCTATGAACAAACGTGAATTCCGGCTGCAGATCTTTTTTTGCTTTTTTTTTTTATTTGAGATCACAGTTTTCCCACCATATTTCCAAACGTATTAAGTAATTTTTTTTAGATCCACGTTCTTCCAAGCATTTTCCCAAACCTATTGATTGAAGATCTTTTTTTCATATTTTTTGGAGATCACCTCATTTCCAAGGCTAATTTGCCCTACACGGTTCACTTCAAATATTAATCAAAAAACATCAGCCTTGCTCCTAAAAGCAAATTGCATCAGATTTCCATCAAAAAAATCAGATCTGATGTAGAAAGATCGAAGCTGGCATTACTGCTAAAAATAGCTCTGGTCAAAAATCTTCTGCAGACTTTTGTTTCGTAGTAACACCACTTTTCAGCAGAGGTGGAGTCGAGGACACAGTCTTCTAGGCCAAGGTCAAGGACTTGAAAAAAATCCGCGGCCGAGGACAAGGACCGACTTTTGAAAGACAGATCTTCTCGAGGCCAAGGACAGGAATGGTCAAGGGCAAAAACACTATTTTTCTAAATTATGGTCGGCAAATTTTTCATTAATTTTGAGCGCAACAGTATTTAAGATATTGCGTTTCGCTAAGCTTTTGATGATAAACGAAAATAGTAATTTCTAAAAATGATGGATGTAATTTTGATGTTTTACTCGTAGGCAGCAATTTGATTACGTTCCGTAGCGGTATCGCGGTAACAAAACTAAGGCCATAACTTGTGAACTAGAAATGAGAATAACTAAAAACTATAAATTATTAACGTCCAAATGGTTAATTTTAAGGTCCTAATTTCATCAGATAAGACTCGAAGCAAACGTCCAAAGATTGTGTATCCCCATTTTTTCAGTAGTTTTTCTAACACAAATTTTGGTGTTTGGGCATTTTCGTTTCACAGAAATTTTAAAATATTACTATAGTTTTTAAATATTGCATGGTGACTATGATATTATCACCTAAACTTTTGCAAAATACGATAAATTTGTATTTTTGAAATGAAATCAGGTACCGTACTTGCAAGCTCAAGTTCTTAAAAGTAACTAGGTTTTGGAAGCAAGGGCAAAGTTTCAATGCCTCTGCTGAACAATTTCACTAATTTTTTTGTGATTACACAAATAGATTTTCCAAGCATTTTGAAAAATAAAAATACCGCAAAAGTTAAGTAAAAAAGCTTTAATTTTTTCACAGTTTCCCAATCCTAACTTTAAGCCAATTTTTTCTTTCTTTCAGTGCATATGATGAATCTCTATAGCAGAGGTGGAGTCGAGGACACAAGGCTCGAGGCCAAGGCCCAAGACACAAAAAAAATTCGAGGCCAAGGACAGCCTTTTTGAGGACAGACACTCTCGAGGCCAAGGAAAGGAATGCTCTAGGCCAAGGTCAACGACCAAGGACACAAGCGCAAGTGTTCTCCAAAAAAAAAATAGGTCTTCAAAAAATTTTTTCAGGCGATCTCCACGAAAAAACGGTTTCCAAAAACTTTTCTGGCGTTTCACAAAATTTTAACAATTCAAAAAATAGTGCTGTCCTCGAGCCGAGGACAGGCTAATTTTCGAGGACTTGAGGCCTCGAGGCCAAGGCCAAGGACTCGACCTTCGAGGCCAAGGCCAAGGACTTGACCTTCGAGGCCAAGGCCAAGGACTTCAAAATGTGTCCTCGAGGACGTTCTCGAGGCCAAGGACGTTCTCGAAGACTCCACCTCTACTCCATAGTCTTGCTTCAAATGCCTATCAATGAATCAGCGCATACGTTTCGGCTGCCAAAAATACTTTTTGAAAGTTAACATAAGTTAACTGCAATTGCAAAAAGTAATCTCAGAATCCCAGCAAGGCCGGATTAAGGAGGAAAGCATTTGTGATATCTGCCCCGGTGCCCTCCTTCAAAAGGCCCACAAATTGTAGAAGCGTAAAAATTAGAGTTGTTCTTTCTTGTTTTAAAACAAATTCTTCGCAATATTCGCCGGCGTATTTTCAGAACAATAGCTGTCGTTCTCGAGTAACGTTTTGTTAGTTGTATCACGGCAATACTACATGTAACATATTTAGCATATCATAAGTCATCCCTGCTGATAACGGTATTGCATTTCGTTACCATCACGAACATACTTTTATCTGATTCCACATTCACGTAGGCACGGCCATGTTTTACTATTAGCAACTCGAAAGTGTTTGTGTCCGGACACTCACATCCCTTGCAATGGCCCTGAATGGTTTAGTGTTTTGCTGATTTTACCACCCGTACCTGAAGTATTAGCAGAAATAAAAAGCACAATATTTACACTGCGTTTTGCCTCACCCCCCAATCTCCGATTAGAGCTTTTACACAACGCCATTAAAAATAAGGTTACTATGACTTGGCTTGCACATTATATTACTTTTTAAATAAAAAAAGAAAACAAATTGACAGACCAGAAGACATATTCGTAGCCAAGGACGGGGGGGGGGCAGACCCCCAACTGAAATGCCACCAATAATAAAAAGGATGACAACAAAACTTATTCTTTTACCAATTTCAGTTTTTTTTAATTTTTACGTACAACATTATTTAAGAACAGTAGCGTAACCAGGGGGAGGGGGGCGGGGTAGGAGCTATACTCTCCCATTGGCATGTCGATCAAAATGCAGAATGGGAAAAACACTACGTTTTTAGCACTTTTGAGACTGTTTTATGCACTGTAGTGGACTAAATAGTGATTTAAAACATCTTTTGAAACATATGTTCAGGGGGGGGGGCTGATTAGTCAAAAACAAAACCAACCAATAAATGAATACTTTGATAAATGGTAAAAATAAGCAATCAAATTTGATCGAAAGTGTAAAAATGCTGAACATAGGCGTCATCAACAAATATACTATAAGCTAAGGAATAGGGGGGGGGGGGGCTATTCAGTATTAGTTAATTACCAATCATTTCTCTCAAATCTCTTTTCATTAGCGCTCCCCCAATTATTTTTCTCTACAAACTGTATACGAAATAGATTACTCCGTGTGAGTTTTATTAAACTATTCGATTTTATAATTTAACAGCATCACAGCATCTAAACAAGAGAACTAACATTTTACCATAAGCCACCTCCTAAATAGCCCATTTATGCCACCAGTTTAATCATGTTTGCACTGCCAATTTCCAAGCCACGTTTTAAAAGCATTATTTTTTAATCAAAATAGCCCTCAAATGAAGTTATTTTTCCAAAAAAAGCAAAATTTTCAAGCGCTGGGGGTTTGGCCCCAAGATCCCCCAAACAGCCTTCCCATTGCGAATTTCTGGCTACGCGCCAGTTTAAGAATAATATTAATAATAATTTAATTGTGATGTTTTGACATTTGCAGGCCAGATTTTTAATGTTTAATTTTTAGATGTCTATGGCCTAAAGACTACCAACGAGGAAACACAGGAAAAAGCCACCAGAACGACGGCTACCCAAGACAATTATCATTATCAACATTATAGTAAAAAGCAAGTTGCTGGGTTTGAATAGCCAAAAATAAGCATGCGAAAAGACATTCTTATTAGCTCAAGTTGTAGAGCAGTGGACTGGTAATCCGGTGCTGTAGGTTTGAATCCAGTGGGAAGACAACTTTTTCACATTGATTGTCTTGGGTAGTCGCCATTCTGGTGGCTCTTCCCAGGGCTTCCTTGCTGGTAGCCTTTAAGTCAGAGGTACGCAAACGAATAAATAATATTAATGTTGACGACTAGGGGGCCCGGGCCCCTTCAATTTAAATTTTTGTCAATCAATTTAAATGTATAACGCGAAAGATATTCAAGGTTTTTGTTATAAAACTTGCAACTTCTGTCCTTCATCTAGCTTTTTTATAAACTTAATGCAAAAACATGATTAGTAACCATCTATCATACCTACTTCAAATAGCAATCCACCTTCACTTTGCTAGCTTTGACGAGACAAAATATTTTCAAAAAATAGCGAGGAAAATGTTTATTGAATAAATCACTGAATTTAAATGGAGGGCCCCCGGCCTCCTGGTTGTACATGTAAACCTAAAACTAGTTATTTTTATGACAAAACGAAGATCTCAAGGGCAAATCTTCGAAGCTTTCTTTACCTGGACTGAATCAATTTCAAAATTTATCCAAAAAATTCTAGTTTTAAACGTGAATCGTAAGCAAAGGGAGGACTGAACAAATTTATTTTATATTGTAATTGGTCTTAAATTTTAAAAATTTAGTTTTTTCAAATGGCTCTAGACAAGTGCAAAATGTGATCCAAATGACTTAAAAATAGCTATTTTTTCCAAAAACTTACAAAACATTTCAAATAATCACTCATAGCCTCTGGCGGCCGGTGATCTCGCCCCTACACCCCTGTCTGTGATACGTTTGAGTTACATTAGTTTCTTTACCGCACCTCCACAATTTAACACATATTT
Source organism: Trididemnum nubilum (assembly GCA_963965965.1). NCBI lineage: Eukaryota > Metazoa > Chordata > Ascidiacea > Aplousobranchia > Didemnidae > Trididemnum > Trididemnum nubilum. Next base: position 2,010,378 of record OZ014469.1, read on the forward strand.
TGCAAACATTAACTTTTGGTTCAAGTCCTTCCCCCTTTAGCAGCATTCTGTTTACGCACCAACCTAAGCACCAGGCTTCTGGTCTTCCATTCGTAGGTATTTCTGTCTTATAAAATGTCCCTCCTTTTCAAAATTTATGATGACGTCATATTGATGTGATTTGCGGATTTGCCCTCCCCCCCAATCAAACATTCTGGCCACGCCTATGCCAGAATTCAAGCAATTTTTATGTTTGGTTATTTTTCGCTTCGACCAATCAAAAATCAATGCTGTCCTCGAGCTGAAGAAAAGACAGTTTTGAGGACTTGCAGAATACCAGAGTTTGATATCTGCAAAAGCGGTTTAGCAATAACTAAAGCCGCTAAAGTCAATAAAGCAAACTTTTTTTAAAGCCACATATCATCAAACGTATTCTATCGTTGGTATTGGCTGCTTTGGAATCAATTTAGATGGACTTTTTAAGTCAAAATTTTAGTTTAGGTCAAATTTGTCAAAATTGGGTATGATCAAAAATTCTTTTTCAAAAGTCACTAAACGTTTGTTTATTTATATTATTTATTTTTCTATTTGAGTAGCAATGAAAATTTTATGCACAGTTTTGTAAGGGTTTGAATAAAGTTTTAGAATTCAATTTCTGCAAATAGTACCAATATTGTTACTAAACAAATGCCTGAGTTCACTTTTATGCAAGACCAATTTTTATAAAAACACGAGTCTTTTTTTTTTTTTCAAAATTTAAGAACGAACTTAGCATGACATCCTCGGCATGAATAAAATAATTAAGAACTGTGGCCAACTCTAAAAATCAAAAACTCAACTCTCATGATACCTTACTGTGTATTACTTCAACGAAATAATTAAACCAAAATATTTGAAACCGTAGCCAATGGACTGTACTGTTTTGCTCTTTGCAGTTTTAACAATGGACCAAACTTTTCAACGACGCAGCTTTTTGCCAAACAAGGATAAATTTGTGTCAATTTAGTTTCCGATGAAATTAAAGAACAAATGTGGCTCAATTTTCGTGAAACTTTAAGAACAGCCAATCTCCATTCAGAATTTACTGGTTCTTTTAAAAAAAGTTCAATTGACTTAGAAATGTGAGCCGTATCCAGGTTTTGTCCTGTATTGCTTTTGCTGCATTAATCACACAACTAACTGATTGAGGTTTCTGTCTAAAATTGATGCTGTTAATGAAAAACAAAAAAGGTTGTCTTTTTTAAACTGATGCCAATTGCGAATCACAAAACAATTTTTCAAATCAAAATTCGAAGCTCAGGACTTGTTCAGCAGGCGCTTGAAGAGGAAGCAGCAAACGAAATAGCGATGGCTTCCTGCCAGACACTACGCGTTTCACGACCAAATGCAACCAGAAACTAGCTCAAGCAATGATTAACCTCAAGCAGAACGTGAATTACGTCACAACTTTTTGAGTTTATTTAGACGTTAGGGTGAGGCTTCTTTTGGACATGATTAAAAGAAGGAAAAGTAGTAATAGGTGGAAATCGTCCTAAATAGCGGAGAAGTAGGAAAAGGCGGCTGAGGTTTGGTTTAGGGTTAGGGCAAACCCTAACCTAAGCCTAACCTAAATCCTAGCCCTAACCCTAACCCTAATGGCCTTTTAGCACGATTTCCGCCTTTTCCTACTTTTCCACCTTTTAGTCATATCCGCTTCTTTTGCACTAGGTTATCGGGATATTTCATAACTTTTCTTGTTTAACGCACATATTGAAAAATTGTGAAAATAAATTCACAAAATTCAAGCGAAAACAAATGTTGAGACCTTTCAAGGAAGAAGAATCTTGCCCCAATCCCATTACAGTTTGAATTTAAGCATGTGTATTCTACCACCATTTTCATAGAGCCACAAGCAGCCACCTTGCCTATCAACTGTTTGTTGAAAGTCGAAGCGTCCCGCTACATTCGACCAACAGTCACTGGCTTTTGCTGGCAAACGAAACAATGTGGCAGCGACTTGATATGCAATGAATTGTCTGATCACAATCACAACTTTCGCCCAGCAGTTGAACCTTCGATTCCTCAGTGAAACGGCGCAAATTTACGTCGAGTAACGCGTGGAACTTTTGTATTATTTACTTAAAAATAATCTATCTTCTTTCAATATACTGTATTACGCCAAAGAGTGTAGCGAGTTTGCGGGGCCCATCGCCGCGTCATTGCTCCCGGGCAACACAGGCTTTTTTCAAAGAAATGTCGCAGCGATGGTGAGTCGTTGGCAACACTGTGTAGATTCGACCGGTCCGAGATTTGAACCCCAGAGATGCGTTACCTTTCCACCTACTGGCGGGTGCAGACTGCAGATAATCGATTGATACTTCAGCAACTACGCATTTTTAGCCCGCATGCTGTATCTTTTAGCATAACTCCCTTACCTGAAAACGCAACTACCCCAATTGCGGTATATTGCCGCTGTTCTTGCGCCATCTAATAAAAAAGCCGCTATCAATGCAAGCCAATCCCAATAGGAACTATGCAATGCTAGGCGCGCTTTGAAAAGCTTTATCGCGTGTGAAAAATTCGCTCGTAGATTTGAGGGGATCCCCATCGCGGAAATCACCAAACTAAGCTTGCGTACGCTAAAATCACTCACAAATGCAGGAAGCGATTAAAATCCTAATTGTAGTCTCTTTGAAACGACAAACATTAAAGTCCAAACAAAGTTTTAAACTTTACAAATTCACGTGTGTGGGGTCGGCTTTCTTATTGGATCATCCGAGTCGAAGACAAGCGTTCAAGCTCGACTCTTAAGCAAGACAGATATTGAACAATTACTCTAGTCTTGGTTGATTCCATTCTCAGGCGAGACACTGTACCACTTTGAGTTCGAGTATTGGACAAGTTGTTTTGATGTAGTACCATGACACCCAGGTTTGAATTTCAGGCGAGTTGTTTAAGTTTCCACAACCAGGTTTGAGTCTTAGGTAAAGGTTAGAGTTAGACTTAGGGTTAGAGTTAGGGTTAGGATTTAGGGTTAACGGTTAGGGTTTAGATTAAAGTTTGGAATTTAGGGTTAGGGTGTTTTGCCGGAGTCCACTGTAAGTTGCATTCCGCCGCATTCCGCATTACGTTGAAATGGCTCAATATTGCAACAACTAGCAACAAAGAATGGATAAGGTTCAGCGTGATAGGCTGAAATTTTGCCTAAACCATGTTATAATTTTTTTTTGCCTTTTACTAATAATAAAAACACGAAACCAAGACCACTGAAAAATGACATTTGTAATTTTTGGTCAGCTTGTCAATGTACACCTATCTTGAATTAAAGTCTGTGGGTGACATTGCTATGACACCTGCCAATGACACCTGTACAAATAAATTGCTGTAAAGCCGTATATAAACCGATTTTTTTTTCTTTTTCTGATTGTTTATTATTAAGCTTGTGCAAAGATGCGATTATTTGTTGCTTTTGAATTTTTTATACCGCTCTTCAAACAAAAAGCAATCTACAACAATGTTTCACTACCTGCTCAAAAGTACTATTTCATTAGCGAGAAAGTGAACACCTGGAAATTACAACAAAGCAAACAGGCAAAAGCGCCGATTTTCAAACCTAGTTGCAAACAAATTATTGCCAGTGAAACACCACCGTAAAATCCGCTCGTGGGGTGAAGAAGTAAATTGTTTGATGACAAAATTAATGATTCAGTTTTGAATAGAATCAGCCATGCAGTTTATGAAATGAGTTAAAGGCATTCACTAAATCAAGAAAAAGGGCGGCAGAAATCCAGACCCCAACATTAAGCAATAAAATACATCAAGCAGCTGATTCTATTTAAAACTGAGTCATTAAAAGCTAATCAGCAGGGCTTTAAAATTAAACGAAACTTTAACCCCGGACAATGTGTAGAATTTTCAGGCCTCCCAAACTGTGTTTGTTTTCTGCCGTTTTGTGTTTCGCTTAATTTGTACAGTCGAGCGTTCTATAATGCGTATGGAAACTCATTTAAGATATCAGTTTTCGCTTTTTCTCGAAAACAGCATCATCCATCATTCAAACTACAGCTGTTCTCTAACGCGAGTTTCTTTTATAAGTTTGGTGCTCTTATCCCATAGACGCCTTTTTCTCTCGTTTTGACTCAGATAAAACTTGTAAAATCACTTTCTAGTTTTTTTTTGGTAAACAATGTGATACCGAAAGGAGTGTTTGGTTCAGCTGCTTTATTTTATGATTGTAAACTGAATTTGAAATTTGCTATGGAATATCCTAAATTTGCAAGGTCGTTTATGGAAAAATTTGTAATCAAACTTGACCGGTATGTATTGTGCTTCGTATTTTGTGTTTAAAGTTTACTGTTTTAATTTTGGTAATTTAGTTCCTTCTGGAAGTTAGTTAATATTTTGATGGCTAAAATTAATGCATATTTAAACGTCTTTCTTTGAGTTACTGCTTTTTGAATGCCTGAAGTAGCTTTGACGTTGAATTAATTAATCTCGAGTAAATTGAATAACCGATAATGTGTTAAGTTGCTAATTTTCGGCGTTTATTTGCAGTGTTATACCCGCGACCTTTTGTCTGTAACGTCCCGAAATTCTTGGCTGCGGACCGATCATAAACTGGTAAATTGACTTGTTCTAAATTGACGATAATCTAAAGTTTGGCATGGACTGTTGTTGATATAGTTTACAGTATATTCACGATAAACTATGTTGATATAAATTTAGTTGACAATGTGTTTTAATTGAATGATTTGTGCATTTGAACGTTATGTTGGTTACTGTTTAAATTTGAAGTTTTTTGATTTGACGTACGTCGCAGCTAATTAGTGTAATTTGCATGTCTTTAAACTGTTCGACATCCTGAATGTTTGTGTTCTTTACAGAAAACCGTCTGAGCATACGTCTACGTTTTTAGCATACATCTACGTCTTCGTAACTGATTGTTTCTGGATATTAATACAAGTTTGAATTGCTTAAAGACGCGTGAAAAGGTTTTTGAGATGCGACAGACAGCCAAGGATTACCAAATTCTACACAATGCTTTGCAAAAATTGTCCCCGGTTTGCTTGTCAGGTATAAAATTTGTCTGATCCCAGGGTAGGTCGGTTAGTTAGGGACCTGCTCGATATGTTTTATTGCACGTTGTTAAGGAGTTAGATTTTTGCCACATTTTCAGTGGTCGAATTACAATTCGGAGTCGCCTCAAACTCGATCTCCTAAATTGAGCAGATCACAATAAATTTTTGGATTGATGCTCCTAACCAACTATAAATTTTTTAATAGGACATTAAGAATTTTAAACAGCATCATCCTTTTATGTGAATTATTTGTATAGATACGGTATAATATTAGATTTTTTTATAGTTGTAAACTTAATGCATTATTGATAAGCTGTTTTAACTTGTCAACAAACTATTTCATTTTTAGAAGTAAAGATTTGGAATGATTTGCCCCTAACAATCCAATGCATAAAAAGCTCCAGAAAATTTGAAATCACACTCAAAAATTTTATTTAGAACAAACTTGAATCATGAGAAAAAAATTTATCGCATTATCTAATTATTGACAACTATAAGTTTTTGGTTCGTTTTTTTTTGTTGTTTTATTGTTTTGATATATTTTTTCTTTCTTCTTTAGGATTCTTAAACCACTGCAATGGTTTTGCATCAGGCCAAAAGCCATCGTTCGGCTTCACAAGAGTCCTCACTCCTAGATGCAATGTACGTATAACACATCATTTTTTGGTTTTGTGTGTTTCCATCGCTTTTTATTGCGCCCAAATACAATACAATGCAATAATCAGTGTCCAAAGTCTTAAAGGCACAATCAAAACCATGATAGCAGCCTTAGACGCTTTTTCGAAATCAACTTTCGTCTTCTATTCCGCGTTAGTATAGCTAGGATTATAACACCTGGGTATAAATATGAGCGAAGAAAAGCAAAACATTGCAAATTGATCAGATCAAAATGAAATATTAAAAATGCAATCAAGTCGGAAATTTTTTTTCGGTTTTCTCTCAAAACATTTTAACAGATCTGAAGACTAATTCAACAAATTTACGTTTTCTACGACCTTCCGTTTCCGAGATATAATTTAGGTTTCCGCTTGGAGAGGCTTTTCCTTTAAAAATTTTGCGAGGGTGGCCAATTAAAAACAAAATTTTAAGCGTTACGGAATGTTCCTGATTTTCTACAAATGTTTTCCAGTGGAGTTATTGCCAAAACAAAGAAAAGTTTCAGAATTATAAATTTAACTGCTTTTCAATGTTTAGCCAGTTTTTCAAAAGCTAATCTTCCGCCACAATACTGAAAGTAAGAATAAAATTCTTTATTTTGAACTGCAATATCTTGAAAACGGCAAGACGTAGAAGCTTCAAATGTGGCGAGAGTGCATTTTAGGCTTTCCCCAATATTTTGGTCAACAGGAGCAAAACTCGGCTTAAATGCCATTTTGAATGTTTTCATTGTTATTGGAAAATGTTAAGCATAATTATAATATCACGGGAGATAGACTGGGACAAAATATTTTTTAAAGCATACCTAAAATAGCTGTTTTACCTCCACTCAAGGCAGGTCAGTTATGCTTGCAAGAGCTTTAGCTCTATTTTACACAATGGGGCATTTTGCCCCCCTCTCAGTTGTTTGTGATAAATCCTTCAAAAATGTATTTTTATTTCCAATTAACTTGACTTTGAGTCAAACTTCATCACAAATAACTCCTGAAAATTTGAAGTTGCTAAGATTACGCAACGTTCTCCAATTTTGAGGTTTTCTGAAGTCATTTTTCGAATTCTGAGCGTTTCGGCCAAAATTTAACTAAAATGACGTCATAAATGTTTTTGTGACGTAACCACTTTGGCTTAGGCATTTTATGATTTAATATTGAAGAACAAACCTATGTACAAAATTTGAATCATCTGCGACTTCATTGCAAAAATGCGTAATTTTTCAAAAAAACAGCCGTGACGCCACAAAGATGACGTCATCCACTCCAAAGCAATTTTTTTGAAAAATTTTGGTGAACATGCCAAATTTGGTGATTCCATGAGTTTTGGCTTATTGATTAGATAGGGGTCTTTTTGCTTCTTGTTGAGTAAATTGCATTGATCATTGTCAAATATCAAGATGAAAAAAACAAAAGTCTCAATATTCGCCTCAGCGACGGCGTTCTTTTTTTTTTGCCAATCGGAGCATATTTTCTTCAGATTTCAAAACGAAATCCATAAAAAGATTTCTAGTTCAGGGTCAGAGCTTGTTTGCGTTTAAGTTCAACTGGGCACCAGAAAACAAAACAAAGTGCAGCATGATTCACGAAAGGAGGAGAGAGTTTTGCCAAATTATACTGGAAATATTGGTAGAAATTATCAAGTGGAACCAGATAAAAATAGGGGCATTTTACAACGACTCCCAAAATACATACGCAACTGCTAATGAGAATTTCATGTGATCCTGAGTCGAAATTCTTTTGTCTCGATTCATTAAAATTAATTCAACGATTAAAAATTTTAAGTTAAATTTCACTTTATTGCACCAACTTAACTTGTCTGGAACGAATTAAAACTTATGAACTAGACGATTTAACTTGACAACTTTACGAAATAAAAATTATCAAGATGACGTCATCAACTTTTGTAACAAAAGTTGATTATTTTTGTTAATTTATGTAAAAGTAACTTATTTTACAGTACTGCATTAATTTTAAATTAAAAACTACTTGACTTGTAAGTATTGTCAAAATGTGCGCAAAATTTGCAAAGAAGTTTAGCAACGTTTTCTGATATATTATATTTTTATTCAGGTTAACATTTTGCACCTCAGTTCGGAGAGCATTATCAGAGCAGTAACGCATTTCTGGATCGCAAAAATAAAAATGAAACTATTAAAAAAAAAACACAGGTAACCAGGAATAAACTCTTGTCACGTAACAAACAAAAAATATTCAACTTTTGTTATTATAACATGCAATATCACAGAAAAATTATTACATTTTCAACAGTATTATATTAGAGTTTGTATTAAGTTACGTGCTTACCAAAAAAAATCACTATCAAAAATACAACATAAAAATTAATCCATAAGCATACCATAAACAACGGGCATATTGTTAGCGCCGTCAATTCTGTTTAAAACATTTACTTCAGTCGCTCTTTGATTTATGAAAAAACTCTCCGCTGTGAGACGGTTACTGCAATTGGCTTCCATTTTTTAAATTTTAGCTTCATTCCAAGCTATAAAATGATCAAAATCTACGATATGCTGGCACAAAGCGGACTTTTTTACTTCCATTCTTTTCACTGCATCAAAATGTTCACGTTTTTTGGTCTTTAAACTACGTCCAGTCTTCCTAAGATATTCTGCATCACAATCACGACATGGAATTCTGACATAAGCCCGTTTTACATCATTAATAAATTAAAACGTTGCTACACAAATGTCTCATTCCGATGAACGCGCTCCTAGATTTATCTTCAAACAAAAGGAGTTAATTCCCCCTGTAGCACCGTCTCCGCTGTCCTCAATCTGAAACTGCGTTGTTTTTTCTTAAAAGTCTATGAGTTGCAAATCTCAAACTACGCAGCATTATGAGGTATGGTCCACAGCAGCATTGTCACCCCCACTAGCGGAAATACTTTCCCACTCAACTGTCAACAATGACATAGTATAGAACTAATATTAGTAAGTTCACTCCAAGCAAAAACTATTGTGACGCGTGTCCACATTTTTTGAGAGCCAAGCAAAAGTTTGAATTAAAATCGAAGTCATAATAGTAACAACGTGAGAGGATTCGAATTATGCCGAGTGATTGCAATTGTTCTGAAATTTTATGAATTTTGCCTCCACCTAACGTAATTAAGTTCTTTCCCTTTTATTGAAGGCAATTCCCTGTTCTTTTATTATTGAAGTCCCTTTCTAAATATTGAAGGGGAACTATTTTTCATAACTGTCATGCTCCTGATGTAGCTTGACGTAGCTTTCGTTGTGCTTTTGATACCGAAACAAAATTGGAGCAAATAAATCCGTTTAATCTCACGCTTTGATCGCTTGATTTGTCAAGTCACTTTTGTATGACGTCACAAAGTCACAAGTCTAAAAATAATTAAAAATTGAAATTTTTCGTTGTTGCAGTGACATTAGTTATGGGGGTTTTACTCGCATTTAACACCCTACAGTTTTCTACGAAAGTATCGCTGATAATTAGTTTAAATTGCTTTTGTGTTTAACTGATACAACTTAATTGTTACGTGCTATCACCGACTTGATTGATGTCTTTTGGTTTGAAACAGCATTTTTCAGCTTTAAAGAAATGACTCTATTGTTTTGTTTCTTTAATTTGAAGCTTTCATCGCTTGTATTTTGTTATTGCGTGTACCGGTAATATGTACAATTAAGGGCAATAATGACAAAAAGTTTTCAATTTTGCACATTGCAAACTACGTAGCAAATAAGTGAAGGTGAAACAGGATCAAATTCTAATCGGCTAATAAAATTTTCCCTGAATAGATTTGTGCAATTTCATGTAAAACTTTGCAAAATAAGTTTCAAAGAAATGTTCGTGAAGTCATTGATTTCTTAGCGACTGAAAAGCATCCGCTCAGCTACACAAAAATGAAAGATACGTATGTGCTCAACTATACACACTAATCACAACAAAAACATTTAAAAGATTCAGGCAAGATAAAATCATTCACTACTGCATAATGATATACAGGGTTGGCCAAAAAAAATTGCACCCTTGGACAAAGTGTCATAACTTTTTTTTGGAATAAGATAACATTTTAAAATTTTTACCATTTCTTTACGACAATATATTTCGGAGCTGTGTAAAGTTTTATTAAAAATTTCAGTAAAATAACAAAATTACAGGTGTTTAAATAGTGAGTATCAGAAACTGCAATTGCATGAAAATTAACACGGCACAAATAGTAAGCGATTGTCATTCGTTCAATATTTTTCGATGTGTAGTCCGTTTTCTGCAATCACCAACCGCACACGAGATCGAAACCCATCGATGGCGTTATTGATTACCGCTTGGGGCAATGCTTCCCACTCTTGAAGAATGGCTTTTTTCAATTCTATGGTGTTTTCAAATCTTCTTCCGCGGTAAGCATTTCGCTCCAGAGCGCTCCAAACGCAGTAATCGACTGGATTAAGATCTGGACTATTAGGAGGCCACATGTTTGGCTGCAACAATATTAAGTATCGTTGTTGATTCAAGAATCTAACCGTCTCATTTGCAGTATGAGATCGAGCCCAATCTTGCATAAACACATACGGCTGATATCCAGTAAGTCTATCCATTAAGTCTATCCATTTCGGGGATCATCGACGCTAACAGCTTTTCGCGGTAGTAAGCACCGTTAACTTTTGCCTCAGGTTCAACGAAGAAAATGGATGATTTGCCAACTTTTGATACGGCAACAGACACCACGAGGCTCATCGGAAAGCCACTGCGTTCCACGTACAAGCGTTTGTTTTCTATTGTAGACTTCTTGTAGGCACTCAGAGCATTGTTACGTCACAATGAGTATAGAAAGGCCTATTATAAAAAAAAGTTACTTGACTGCAGAAAAACCTTTGAACGTACTTTGTGAAAAGAGATTGTAGTCTTCAATGTTTAAATGGACGTCATTTTATAACTTCTTGGAATTTCATTGTAAAATTTTAAACCGCTGCGCAATATATCGTTGTAAAAAAAACGGTAAAAATTTTTAATTGTTATCTCTAAGCAAAAACAAGTTATGGCACTTTGTCTAAGGGTGCAATTTTTTTTGGCCAACCTTGTATTTAGCATACTAAATATTCGTGTGTAAATTCGTGACATGATCATTGTATCGATCTGACCGAAAACAACCTCTTGATCCTATTACAGCAAATATTTACACAGGGGCGCAATCAACGGGAAAGCTAAGCCTCCCTCCCCTTAGCTAAGTCACTTAGAACACTTAATCACAAAACAAAGCGTTTAAACGTACAAATAGAAATTGGTTAGGAGGTAATTAAATATTCTGATACTTTATAGACAGAGATACCGGTATTACGCTTGTTTTCACTTTATGGCATTTTATCTTTTAAAACACAGCGATGGCGATTTGAATTGAAGCTAAAATGCTACAATATAAAATATAGCTTCGGAAGTTTGTTTGCTTTGTTTTTCGATTTTTTTTCCCTTTTTAGCTTCTTGGAGAAATTACGCTTTTTATTCTGATAAAAGTTACTTCACAAAGATGCAACTTTGTTTTATGAATGTCGCTGGTTTTTACGAAAGTTTTTATACAGTGGTTCTTTACCGGGATATGATTGAACCTTCGGTGTTCAAAGGAGAAGTTTTGGGGTTCTGCAAAAGTCCTCCAAAATTTTGACACAGGCTGCATAGGCGCCTGGGAGGTCTCGACCCCTCAAAGATATGTATTGGAGTCCAAAAAGTAAAGAATCTCCAACTAAAAATGGAATTTGTTTACCATTAATCGTTAATAACAACAAAGTAACATTTCTGTCTTGTCAGATTTTTTTCTTCTCTAAGTTTTGAACATTGCAGAGCTTAGCGCATAGGCCGGAACTTTTCTGCGGTAATCATAGTGTGTGTTATCACTTAGCCAGTATACCGCGCAATTTTGTTTGTATACATTCCTAACTCATTATTGTGAGCCTGTTTCTGTCAGCAAGGGTAACAAAGCCTAACAGTAGATGAGAAAAGTCCTGAGTGTTATAACAAGGCACTGAGAGGCGAGGGCTGGCTGAGACGCAGAGCGTAAGCGGAAGGTAGGCTGAGCGTCAGGGATAGGTAGGAGCATCTGAGGAAGGTGTAGGCAGAGCGTCAGAGGAAGGTAGGTAGAGCATCAGAGGAAGGTACGCAAAGCGTCAGAGAAAGGTAGAGTACCAACAGATTAATGGAAAGTTATGCTCATATTGCTAAAGTTGCCCTGAACCTTCTTACGTCCTTCTTAAGAATTGTCATTTTGATTGGTGAGCATCAAAAGCTACTTTAAATGCTTATGACTAAAAAATTGGTTAAACTTGGAAAGTTAAAGCATGGACTCAGCATAATCAGATATAAAAATGTCATGTATGCCAATTTCGGGGATTCTAAGTCACGTGATTGTGAATTAAAACACCAAAAATTTGGAAAAAATGGCAATTTTTGTGTCGAAAATTTATTAATTTGCTTATAATCAAAAAACCGAGTTTGGGGGCACTTGGTTCTGTGAGCGCAATTTCAGATTTCAAAAAATGGACAAATTGAACCTGTTTATCTCGGTAAGTACCAATATTGATAAAAAATTACTGTTTGTCGTTTTTGAACGCATTATCAATCAGTCCTTTCTTTTGGGCAATGTTTATTTAACCCAACTTGGATACTATTGTTTTTGTTCTGCTTTTTTGCTTATTTTCCGAGCTATCTACTTTTAGACTGCTAAATGAACAGTATTCAAACTTTGAGCAATTAAAGATAGCAGGAAGGGCTGGGGCCAGCCTGAAATCGAAAATGCCGCGTTGGAGGGAATTCCCTTTCAGCGAGTCCTCCAAAATTTTAACTTTTAAACCGTTGGAGCTAGATGGACCAAGCTTTCTGAATGGGTAGATGTTAAAAATAAACTAAACTTACCAAAAATCGTGGGTGCTGTAATGGGGGAGGTCCTCCAAAATTTGAAACTTTTGACCGCTTAGCTAGAACTGGGCTGCCCAAAGTTTGGTCTGCACAACAAGTTTTTGCGGCCTGCGACTGTTTTTGGAATTTACTCTAAGTTTTATTCGATACTTTTAAATTTTTTACCAAACCATTATTTTATAAAATTTGCAACTGATGAGAAAAAGACGTTGCGGAGGTTGAAGCTCTTTTATTAGCGAACTTTTAGCCAAACATGCTAGCGTAAAACGTGCTAGTTGTAGGGTCGGGGGAAGTGAATTGGATTAGCATATCGATTCTTTGAAGTGGTTATACCAATATGCAAAATTTCTTTCAATTAGGGTTAAAACGATTATTTTTTTAATAAAACTGCAAAAATCGCTCAGCAACAAGGGGCTTTGCCCCAAATGTCTTTCATGATGCACTTTCAACGAGCAGCAGTTTATTCAATACGACGGGTGTTGAAGTAATTCTTGTTTATGATACGCTTGAAATGCACCAGTTTGCTCAGCATGCTGCCTAAATAACTGAAGTACTTTAACTTTTGGTTCAAGCTCCTTCCACCCTTTTGCGCAATTTTGGTAGCACGCCTGATTCTGGACAAAAAATATCTAAAGATTTTATGAGAATTATGAGGTCCGCTGAAGCTTAGAAAAAGTGCAATGCGGCCCGGACCTTGAAATTTTTTGGCAATGCTGAGCGAGACACAACACGAAAGAATTACAATAGGTAAATAATAATAAAAAGTAGAATATGTAAATATAAGAAAAGATAAATCATAACAAATTACAAAAAAGTAGAATAAATTATTATAAATTATAAAAAAGTAGAATCAGTAAATAAATATGAAAAATATAAAATATAACTAATTTTAGGAGAACCAAAATTGGGGGTCCTTCTCAAACAGGACCTCCAAACTTCAAAATTTTTAACCTCTCATGCTAGACAGATTAAAATTTTAGAATGGGCAAATATAAATAAAAGGTAAGATTTGGAGGTATAGGCAAACAAAATATGGAGTCTTTCCAACACGAAGCCGCCAAAATTTTGAAGTTTTAACTGCTTAAGCTAAACTCATGAAAATTTCAAAACAGATAAATACAGCAAAAAGTCAGGCGCGTAGCCAAAAATTCGCAAAGAGGGGGGCTGTTTTGGGGTCTGGGGGCGGATCCCCAAGCCGCCGGAGGCCAATGGGGGTCTGGGGGCAAAGCCTTAACCGCCGGACGCTGGGGGTTTGGAGGCAAAGCGGAGGCACGGGGGTCTGGGGGCGGAGCCCCCACCGCTTGAAAATTTTGCAATTTTTTGCAAAAATAGCTTAATTTTAGGGCTGTTTTGATAAAAAAAAATAATGCTTTTAAAACGTGGCATAGAAATTGGCAGTGCAAACATAATTATTGTGGTAGCATAATCGGGCTACTTGGGAGGTGGCTAATGGTAAAATTTTATTTTTCTTATGTAGATGCTGGTAAACTATAAAATTGAATAGTTCAATAAAACTCACTCGAAGTAATCTATTTCGTATACAGGTTTATAGAGAAAAATAATTGGGGGGGGCTAATGAAAAGAGATTTGAGAGAAATGATTGGTAATTAACGAATACTAAATAGCCCCCCCCCCCTATTCCTTAGTTTATATTATATTTGTTGATGACACCTATGTTTAGCATTTTTACACTTGCGATCAAATTTGATTTCTTATTTTTTTACCATTTTTCAAAGCTTTTATTTATTTGTTAGTTTTATTTTTGACAAATTAGCCTCCCCCGTAAATATATGTTTCAAATAATGTTTTAAATCACTATTAAATCCACTCCAGTGCATAAAACTGTCTCAAAAGTGCTAAAAACGTAGTGTTTTTCTCATTCTGCATTTTGGTCGACTTGCCAATGGGGGGGGGGGGAGGACTAAAGCCTTTTTTGAAGAGAATTTTTTGGAAGTTTTTTCCAACCGTAAACGAACTTTACCCAAAATTTCATTAAACCTGAATTGAATTGAGGCGATCTTTTAGTGAAAACTGGGTGACCTTCAAAAAAGAAAAAAAGGTTTTCGCCGAAATTCAGAGGCTTTTTCTGGCAGAAATTAAAGATTCAAGGTTTTTTTCCAGAAATTAGGTGTATTTTCTTCTGCAGCACTGTTCCCGCAGAATTTGGTGCTATATTCGACCGGACTTTGTACGTCTTTTTTCTCTCATCAACCAGCGCTCAAAATCTCGATGGGGGGACGCCTAAATCTCGATGGAGGGACGCTCAATCTCGATGTGGGGACGCTCAATCTCAAAGGCGTCCCCCCTACAATTAAAGTACTGGTCCAAACGAACAGTGTCATCATCTGTCCTAGCCATGGCTGAAGTTCCGGACCAGTCCTCATCGCAAGAACCACCGCTACTTTCAGGCGCGTAGCCAGAAATTCGCAATGGGGGGTCTGTTTTGGGGGTCTGGGGGCGGAGCCCCCAGCCGCCGGAGGCCAATGGGGGTCTGGGGGCGAAGCCCCCAGCCGCCGGAGGCTGGGGGTTTGGGGGCAAAGCCCCCAGCCGCCGGAGGCACGGGGGTGTGGGGGCGGAGCCCCCAGCGCTCAAAAATTTTGCATTTTTTTTGCAAAAATAACTTCATTTTAGGGCTATTTTGATTAAAAAATAATGCTTTTAAAACGTGGCTTAGAAATTAGCAGTGCAAACAAGATTAAACTGGTGGCATAAATGGGCTATTTGGGAGGTGGCTAATGATAAAATGTTAGTTCTCTTGTTTAGATGCTGTTAAATTATAAAATCGAATAGTTCAATAAAACTCACACGGAGTAATCTGTTTTGTATACAGTTTATAGAGAAAAATAATTGGGGGGGGGCTAATGAAAAGAAATTTGAGAGAAATGATTGGTAACTAACAAATACTGAATAGCCCCCCCCCCCCCCTATTTCTTAGTTTATAGTATATTTGTTGATGACACCTATGTTCAGCATTTTTACACTTACGATCAAATTTGATTGCTTATTTCTTACCATTTTTCTAAGTTTTTATTTATTTGTTGGTTTTATTTTTGACAAATTAGCCCCCCCCACCTGAACACATGTTTCAAAAAATGTTTTAAATCGCTATTTTTAGTCCACTCCAGTGCATAAACCAATCTCAAAAGTGTTAAAAATGTAGTGTTTTTCCCATTCTGCATTTTGGTCGACATGTCAATAGGGGGGGCTAGGCTATAGCCCCGCGCCCCCCCCCCCCCCCCGGCTACGCTACTGGCTAAAAACGTGGTATTTTCCTTATTCTGCATTTTTGATCGGCAGTCTATTAGCCCCCCCTAAATAAACGTTTCAAACTATGCTTTATAGCATTTTTTAGTCTAATCCAGTGCAAAAGACAGTCTTAGAAATGCTAAAAACGTGATATTTTTCTTATTCTGCATTTTGGTCGGCAGTTCATTAGCCCCCCCCCTAAATAAACGTTTCAAAATAGTCTAATCCAGTGCAAAAGACAGTCTTAGAAGTGCTAAAAACGTGGTATTTTCCTTATTCTGCATTTTGGTCGGCAGTCCATTAGCCCCCCCCCCAAATAAACGTTTCAAACTATGCTTTAAATCATTTTTTAGTCTAATCCAGTGCAAAAGAGAGTCTTAGAAGTGCTAAAAACGTGGTATTTTCCTTATTCTGCATTTTGGTCGGCAGGCCAATGGGGGGGGCTATAGCCCCCCCGCCCCCCCCCCCTGGCTACGCTACTGGCTACTTTGAATAATTTTGTCAATTTGTTAACATTTTTGGATGAAACTGTTATTAAAGTTTTGCGCCACAGCAGTCATTCCTCCTAATATTAATCTTGCTTTGCATTTTTGCATGTTTCTGTTCCCGAAAATTCGATTGCTGATCTTTGTTTGAGAAACCTGGAGAACTTCGCAGATCATATGCGGTCATATATCATTTTGGTTAAATTGTGTATATTCATTTTATTAGGGGGCTCAAAAACGAGAAGAGCGAGGAGGCACTCCTCTGGTAAAGCTCACAGATAAAATAAAAGGAAAAGCTTGCAACATCACTTGTGATAACTTTTTTACTGTATTGCAAGTGGCTGAAAAACTTGCACAGAAAAAATATTGGTTGTAGGAACAATAAGAAATAATCGCCGAGAGTTGTCGTCTCAAATGACGCAAGCACTTCCAAACAAAATCTATCAAAGTCGCTTTATGTGGCATGATACAGTAAAAGCAACGCTTTATTTGTAATTACCAACCAAAACGCAACAAGTCTCTATATCTTTTTTCAACCATGCATTCCTCGCCAGATGTGGACACTGATTTTCGTAAACAAAAGCCAAATGTTATATTATTTTAAAACGAAAATAAGGTTGGTGTTGACTGTTTCGACCAGATGACTGTCTCTATACGACACGATCTACTTCAAAACGTTGACCTCTTTCTGTATGGGAAAATATTCTTGATGATGCAGCAAAAAATGCAAAAATATTGTTTGTAAAATGTACTGGAAATCGCATTAGTCTTCGACGGTTTATTTTTCAGTTGATGAAAAATTTACGTAATGAGTCGGAATCAACAAGTACCGGTACATTTACATCTGCTGTCGCTGTTCCTGCCGCCTATCCAGATCGCAAAAGAAGAAAATGTCAAGGTAAAAGTTGCAACAATGCAACTACTTGTTTGTGCTTGAGTTGCACAAAGCCAACCTGAGGAACTTGCTCCTTTAGTAGATCGAAAGTAACTTTTGTCAAGGGCAAATATTGCCCTTCTCGCGTGTAATTGAAATTAATGTAACTTAGCAATGCAATGTTTTTAGAATAAAATACTGGTCATTCGACTTCGCTATTTTTTTGTACTATTTACAAAGTCCTTGGAATCGAACTACGATGCATTGAATACTAGAATTCAGAGTTAAAAATTAAATATCCGACAGCAAACTTAATCTTACCAAGAACGCGCAGATAAACACTTAAACTTTGCGGTATTGCAGCTTATGTTTTACGTTACGCACATCGGTGTCGAAAACGACAACTCTGTAAACGATGGTATACAAAAATGACCCGAATTCTAGTGTTAACGCTGCAAAGTACAATAAAAATTAAGCGTTGGTTTCGGTCTAACTTATCTTGGTATGGAAATATGGAATGGATAATGGAAGAAAATTTTAGTATGGAATGGAATATGGAATGGAAGATTTTCAAAATGAAATGGAAATAGAATGGAAGAAAATTGCCAGTATGGAATATAAAAAATTGTATTCCATTCCATACCATGCCCTAATGACTGCACGCAGGCGCGTAGCCAAAAATTTGCAATGAAGAAGAGCTGCTCCCGGGATGATGGCCAAAGAACAACAAAAGAAAAAGAATTTGAAACATCTAAATTTGAAACGATTTTTCCATCGAAATTCTTTACCAAGTGAAGACCAAAAAAAGAAAGGTCTTTACCTAAAATCTTTACAAATTTACCTAAAAAAGAAAGGTCTTTACCAATGTCCTGATTCAGTTTTGGATCAATATTACAAAGAAAAAAAATTTTCGTAACCTAAACTTGAGAATGCCAATGGAAGGGGGCTGTTTTCTAATCCAGTGCAGAAATAAGGCTCAAAAGTGCTAAAAACGTGGCATTTTCCATATTCTGCATGCCAATGAGGGCTACAGACCCCCTGACCGTCTCCCTGGCAACGCTACTGACTGTACGCCCAGTATTGAAAGTGCCCTTTGGAAAAGCTGCCCCCCCTCTCTTGTCCTTCCGACGTTCCGGCACTGCTGTGTATAATATAGAGTTTATATCTATTATATGAGCTTCGTTGTCAAAATATTAACCCTATTCGGCCCAGGGGGGGATCGATTAGCTCCCCCCTTCACTTATTTTGAAATTTTGTTGTGAAGCAGTCAAGCCACAATAATAAAATTTCTTGACTTTTCCTAAAATTTACTGCTTCAACTTTCATTTTTAAAACCATTGTCGTATGACAACTAGATTCGAAGATATTAAACGTTTCTCATGGTCGACCCTGCGTTTCTGGCAAAATTTTCGAAAATTTAATTTAATCCTGTTAGTCTCAATTGTTCTGTTGTAATTAATAATTATACGCTTTTTCGAACGTAAATTCAGTGACCACTTGGACGGCTTTTGTTTCTATCGATGTTCTAAAAGAGCTGTGGCAATAGATTTTCATTTACTAGTTTGCCCGAGGCATTATAATTTTCATTATGATTTATAAAGCTCGCAGCTGAATTTCTGTGAAAATTTTGTATAATTTTACCAAATTTCAAACTAAGCTTTATTTTTAGCATTTTGCAAATAAGTACGAATTGCGATTTAGCAAAATAAACGTATTTATTGGTAAAAGAATTAGAGGCCAACATAAGCGCAAGTCCTTTTGTTTTTTGCCTGTATTTTTTTTTCACGTTGCTGATATATGAGTAGTACAGTAGTTAAAAGTGTCCATTAGTTATCGAGTGTGTGGCATGCAGCATAAATTTCGGTAGTCTTTATGTTCGAAATTTTTCTTTTTGATGACCAAAAAAAAGAAAAATGACGCAAATTCTAAATAAAATTTTAGTTTCTACTAAGTAGCAGTACCAGTAGAAAGATGTTCATTTCATTTTTCACAAAAACATACGCTTAATTTTGACTGCCTAAAGTTTTTTCATGAAGTTCAAGTGATAACATCCAAAACAGAAATTTGCCCGAGTGTCATTGCGCGTGTCGTAGCAGCACACTGATAACTTCATTGTGCCCATGCGCTTCGTTCTCACCAAATTGCAACATTTCATATGTCTTTGTGATATTCAATAACATTGCAAGAGGTAGAGAGTTTTTGATAATACTTGTTTCGGAATCATTATTTTCAATTTTTACGTTTTTTGTTATTCAAGGTTATTATTACTAAAATCTTTGCGTAAAAAATGCTTTTCGAAGGAATACCCAATAGCTAGTGTAAAATGTTACCAATTTTTTATAAAATTCACATCAAGCTAAACAATTATTGGGTATGTACAATGTGCATTGTAAATGTGCTATTTCATGTGGTATATTCTACTTGCTACCGCATTTATTTTCGTATTAGATGCTACTACAGGCCAATACCATGGCATACTGTTGCAGATATTACTGAGTTTCACATTGATTTTTCGTTTGTTGTGTATAATGACAGGTGGCAACCGTGGCATGCTGAATTTGAAAAATTTATGTTTTTTTGTTACTTCTCAATTTTTGGTTTTATGTGTGTACATTCACAACCAACAAAAATTATGTTTGTAGATACAAAACATAAAAACGGAAAGCAAATTCTCTACTAACAGACTTTGCAAGTAACAATCCGATTAGCTGACTGTTTAGTAGATGAATTTATATTGTTTTTTTTGTGATCATAAATAAGATATCTAAATTGATATCTAAATTCATTGATGTCCTTAGCAAATTTTTAGTGCTTCTAATTTGTGCATTTGTGTAACGGCTATATCGCATACAAACAATATTGTTGGTTCTGGATGTGAGGACCAGGGGCGTATTTAGGGGGGGCATGGTGCCATGGCCACCCCCTTTGGGTCGTCAGTATAGTATAATTAGCATAGAATAGTATGCAAAATTGCGGCATGCTCCCCCCCCCCGATTTGTAATTTGGGCAGAAAGTTTGAGCACAAAAACGGACGAAATCTGACTAATAACCTTTTTTTTATTTTCACCTAATTTTGGGCAGGAAAACGGACTGATTCTGAGTGGAGAACTTTTTCTTTTGGTCTTCATTATTCTCAGATTTCCTGGCACCCCCCCACCCTCCCTTTGAAAATCCTGCGTACGCTAGTGGTGAGAACAATAGGAGTAGAATAGCTTTGATTTTGATCAAAGATGAGAACTGGCAAATAAATTTTTAGCCTTGAGATTATACTATCTTTTTAAATGTTTTTTCTAAACTTATTCATCACTAATCCCAGTAGCAATCAAATTTTGCAACAATTTGTTATAAAGCCATAAAGCCATCTCTGAAATAAAATCTGATAGATTATCAAGACAAAAATCGTTACGTTTGAGAATTGGACATTCTTTGTAGAATGATACGAATAGTGATAAAAAAAATGGTATTTCGATCAGTACAACCATTAATTGCAATTACGATGTTGGAAACAATTGTAATTTTTGCTTTTTAGTTCTGAAATCATTTGTGATAATATACACTAGAAGGTAAGCCAATTGGGTACTTACTATATAAGATTTTGGAAAATCTTATGACGAGCAATGATCAAATTAAGTTAGGGTTTCCTATATAAACTTCATAAAAACTGCAGAATTTTTGAATTTTGGGAAAAATAAAATTCTCCAATATTAGACAACGTAATCTTTCACAACGTAAGCAATAAAAAAAAAAAATTATTCGGACGACAAAACCTATTGCAGCACTCCAAATTATCCAAACTATTATTCTAAAAATTAACCAAGAATCCGAGTACCAAGTTAGACCTTTTTTTTTTTTCTTATAATTCAAAAGTCCGTGAAAAATCGTACAAAAAATAGTTTAAAAAAAATTAACATTTCTTACACTCCGTGCGGCACATTTTGAAAGTTTTTTCGTAACTTCGAAGTAATTGCATTTATATTTATTAAGTTGTATACAGACAGCGAAAAAATTGTTCATTTTTCGAGAAAGGCTGTCGTTTACCCACCTGTCTACCACACGCGGTGAAAGATTCACACTGCCCATTTTATTGCTAATATTTAGCCGGGAAGCTGTATGTAAATACAAATTTTTTTCAAGTTTTGGTGTGACCAGAACGATAATCAAACCCAAATCTACTGTATCAGCAGCAGACGCTTTATCCACTCGATTAATGATAAAAATGTTGTTATAAAAAATTTTTTGTAACAGTGCTCTTATATACAGAATGCTATGCTGCTTATTTGATTAGGTTTAGCATTGCCAGATATACCATATTGAGAATGAAACCCATAGTACAAGTTTTCCAAGTAAAAACTCTCACTATATTATATTAGACTGCGAATCTTCAGCTCACCAAAAATTACATCAAAATTCAACCAATTTTATTGACGTTTGTTATAGCTATGTTATATACACTTCCACACAAAATGTAAATGAGAAAAATTAGTGGTTTGATGCTTGTTCTTTTATAAACTTTTGTGCTAAAAATACCGTATTTTGTAGTGTTTAGCAGAAGGAACTACAAAAGTAACAAATATTCAGCTTGCAATTAATCCAGCTACAAACTAATGTTTTAGATATTTTGCACAATAGAAATAATCTTTTAATTTAATCCGTAATTATCTCTGAGATACTGAATAAAACTCCAGCTGCGATGCCGCGTCATGGCAATCAAACGCTTATTAACATTATGCAGATAAAAAGCGAACCGATCGCTTCTGATAGTCCTTGACTTATGTTCAAATTAATTGAAGATCAAGGTTGCAAACATAATGACAAAAAGTTTGGACTTTATGTCAGAAAATTGAGCTTCTCGAGAAGCAAAAACAGATTTTTTATCTTTTGTAGTTCGGGAGTTACTAACGTTTGAATTTGTTGTGTCGAATCGATCCCCCCTAGGCCATTAATCAAAAAATTTTGCCTGGTCCGAATAGGGTTAAATAGTATTCAGAAAGGTGGTCCTTATTTCAAATTGCGCTGATCAATAAACTCTCTAGACAAAGATACCTAAATTTTCTCCTGGCTCAAAAAGAAATATTAGAGAATAGAATTAATAAGAATAGTAGATATATAGAAGTGGCAACTGCTGGCATGTCCAAAACAACAAACTGAGCAAATAATTTTAAAGATCATCATAAGAAATTAAGAAAATAATAGCCCGTAATGTTCTGAAGATGTTCTGTTTTTTAAAAAAGTTTTGATTAATAACTTTAGCCGCTTTCAGCTTTAACTAAATTTATTCTAACATATCAATCTTCTGCCTGTTATCGCCTCTGGTATGTGCATAAAACGTATGCTCAAGATTGCCCCGGTTCTTAATGGGACCAGTTAGTCAGAAGCAAATGGCATTGCTTGAGCATTAGAAGGGAATTGGCTTGGAAAGTTTTTGCTACAGGGTAATATGTTTTTTGACATGAATGTCTCAAGCACTGAAAGTAGAAATCTGGTGTTTGCATCTCCTTTAAACCAAAACTTAAGTGTTAATTACGAATCACTTTGACTTAAATATTGTTCTATTAGCCCTCCCCTCCCCCCTTACCCAAATTATCTTTTCTATTAAATATAGACGGAATAAATCACTCTGTATGAGTTTCATTGAACTATAAGATTTTATAATTTACGGTACCAGCTTGCAAATAAGATAACTAAAGTTTTATCATTAGCCACATCCCATATAGCCATTGCCCATTTATGCTATTAGTTTAATTATGGTTTCGCTCTGCTAATTTCTACGACACATTTTAAAAGCATTAATTTTATCAAAATAGGCTTAAAATTAAGTTATTTTTTGCAAAAAAAATAAATTAAAATACAATCTTTAAACCTCCGTGCCTCCGGCGGCTTGGGGCGTTGCTTTCCAATGACCAGCCTCCGAAGGATGGGAGCGTTGTCCCCATACCCCTGAAACGGTCACCATTGTAGATTTTTGGCTGCGCGCCTGAGTCTAATCATTTTTTACACTGCTAATTTCTATGCCACGTTTTGAAAGCATTATTTTTTATCAAAATAAGCCTAAATTTAAGTTATTTTTGCAAAAAACTACAAATTTTTTTAGCTCTGGCGGTGGAGCTCCCAAACCCCAATGGCCTCTAAGAGAACTTCCAGACCCCCGAAACAGCCCCTCCCTCCATTGCAGATTTTTGATTACACACCTGATGCTAGATATGTGCTGTTCATACTTTCAAGTTTTAGAATATTGCAATGAGAAATTGTTGAGCTAGTCAAACAACAACCGCTATTTACAGTAATGAAGAAGCACCGCTATCCTGAAAATAAAACAATTTGCAGCCTACTACATATATACAGCACTACGAAGAGTGAGATCACAAAATTCCGCCCCGAGTATCACCTTTCTTAGCGACGCCGCTGTAGGTACCGTATTTGAATGCGATTGTTCTTTATACTATTTATATTTTTAAAGTAGCAGCAGCGGCTGTTGTTTTGCATGCAAGTAGCGGTAGCGCCGCCACTTTTTTATTTAAAACAGCGATAAGCGGCAGCACCGCTGCTTTTTTGACGAATAACGGCAGCAGCGCTACTTTTTGAGTAGCTGGTGCCTAGCTCTGTTCTTTACTAAAAAGATACCTAATCGCTTAACCGTTTATCCTCCTGAATCTGGTAGTCTTAGAAACCGGACTCCAAGGATCTAAAATGCACAAGACATCAGTCACTTAAACGAGTCCAGGCCACTAATGAAACCTCCAGCTATAACACCAAACAGCCAGGAACACCGGTAAAACTTTAATTAACAATCACCAAAGATGGGCAAGTTAATGCAAAACGTTAGCTTCGTTAACCACTAGTCCGTTAACAAACTTCACACTTCCGTTAACGTCGATCCGTTATTTTCAGCTTGAATTAACGGAAGTTAATAAAGTCCGTTAATCCGTTAACATTTTGCGTGTAATTTACATTTCGTTTTATTCACTCGCTTCTAGAACACGTATTGACGCTGTTGACCTGATTGTAAGGAAATATTTATTGCTATGGTGGTCTTTTTGTGTTTTGAAAAAAAACATTTTACAGTCCAATCTAATTTCAAGATAAGAACAAGTTCAAATGCACAACGAAGCTGCAAGATATTATCGATAAAAACCTTAACGGAAGTTAACAGAAATTAACGGAAGTTACTTTAGTCCGTTAACAGCACTTAACGGAAGTTAATTTAGTCCGTTAACATGAAAAAACTTTTTAACGGATTAACGAGTTAATGAAAAAGTTAGCTTCGTTATTAACGGATTAACGATTAACGGACTTGTGCCCAACTATGACAATCACAATACTACAGTACAGGACAGGACTCACACGAAAGAATAAAAACAGCAACAGCAGCTCTCAACTACAGCAAGAAGGTACATAAGTAAAAAACCGACTGGCACTACTCAATAAAAGTGTAAACTCAGCCAACTCACAAAGCAGTCGGGTTCAACTGGAGAACACTACGATATCGTAGTTTACCACGACTGTCGTAGTATACTACGTTCAATGTCGTGGTATCCTACGATCACAACACAAATCAACATAATCTACAAAGCCCTTGCATTGTCTACAACTTTTTTTTGTTTCGAAAGATTGTTTGGGGACTAATAAAAAAATCTGCGAGGAAACTTCATTTTTTTGTCGGGGTGTTTAATTAATCAATAAATGCAGTTTTACGCACGAGGTATAGGGAATTTGCTCAGAAAACAAAATTTCGAGAAATGGCGAAAATGAGCTGTTAAGTTAATGCGGCAATAAAACAGTTTTAGCTGTTTGTTTAATTCTGAAATTGTGGAATTATTATAAAAATATTCAAAACTATTTAAAAAATGAACGATTTAGCACTAAACAAACATCAAAACCTAGTCAAGTACGAGCGTGATCACTTCCTATCTCCAGATTTCACCAAACCACAAACTGTGACAACAACGCTCTATCAAATTGCTTTTCAAAAGAGCAAATTTGGTTATTGCGACCAGGGCTGCGAACTCGAACTAAAAAAGCTCGATCGTAATGCCAAACTCGAACTCAAACAAAATAAAACGTGGTAATTGGTGGCATTTTCATGGGTCACATAGTTTTGTGGCTGTTACGTGGCAGTAACGTTTCTTCAAAACCATATCGTGAACATAAACTGGTGGCATTTTGGTGAATAACATAATTTTGTGGTTGTTGCGTAGCAGTAACGTTTCATGAAAATCATAATGTGAACAACATTTTTGGTAAATATTTTTGTGGTAATTTCGTGGTAGTCACGTGGTACTGTCATGTAGAAAACGCGCTTCGCCAGATTAAAAGTTTCGTGACCATTACTTGGCAGAAACAAATAATTGTATTTGCAGAGATTTTGCAGTTGACACCTTAAGAAAAAGATCTTTTGTGGACTTTCCGGGTCACATGGTTTTGTGGCTGTTACGTGGCAGTAACGAGTCATCAAAATCATGATGTAAACTTTTAAAACTCCAGTTATGGTAGCATTTTGGAGAATAACATAGACTCGTGGCTGCTACTTGGACAGCAGAAATTCAACAAAATAATAGAGTGCACTAAATTTTTTAGCAAATTTTTTTGTGGAAATTACGTGGTAATCACGTGGCACCCCCATCGAGCAAAACTCGCTTTGGCAGGTTAAGGTTTTGTGGCCATTTACTTGGGCAATAGCCAATAACGAATATTTGTATCGGCAAAGATTTTGCTGTTGACACCTTAAGAAAGAGATCTTTTTTTAGACTTTACGTGGTAGAAGGATGTTATATTTCTATTTAGCACATCATATCATCTTAAGAATAAAAATTTTGGCTGAAATTTCATTGCAATAATATGTTTAACAATCATTGTTTAATCACATTAGAGCTTCTGAAATCAAGCCGCATTGCAATGCGTGTGTGCAAAAAGTTATTATCGTTCTTTTCTTTGTCAGATTATGTTGTGCATCATTGCGTTTGATTGCAAGAAAATTTGTCATATCAAAACAAACCAACAGAGGTGGAGTCGAGGACATAGGGCTCGAGGCCAAGGCCAAGGACACAAAAAAAATCCGAGGCCAGGGCCAAGGACAGCCTTTCTGAGGACAGACACTATAGAGGCCAATGACAGGAATGCTCGAGGCCAAGGCCAAGGACCAAGGACACAAGCGCCAGTGTTCTCCAAAAAAAAGGTCTTCTCAAAAATTTTTCAGGCAATCTCCAAAAATAAAAAAAAAAGGTCTTCACATAAATT
This sequence comes from Trididemnum nubilum, assembly GCA_963965965.1. Lineage (NCBI taxonomy): Eukaryota > Metazoa > Chordata > Ascidiacea > Aplousobranchia > Didemnidae > Trididemnum > Trididemnum nubilum. Next base: position 2,036,782 of record OZ014469.1, read on the forward strand.
TTTCAAGCAATCTCCACAAAAAACGTTTTCCAAAAAATTTTTCAAGCGCTCCACAAAATTTTATCAATTCAAAAAATAGTGCTGTCCTTGAGCCAAGGACAGGCCAATTTTGGAGGACTTGAGGCCTCGAGGCCAAGGTCAAGGACTTGACCTTCGAGGCCAAGGCCAAGACCAAGGACTTTAAAATGTGTCCTCGAGGCCAAGGACGTCCTCGCTCCTCGAGGACTCCACCTCTGCAAACTAAAACTTATTCGCACGCACGGTTGCTGCAATGATGTGTAATCAGTATCACCATATTGGTGCGTCCAGATTTTTTGATCATTTACTGTATGTTGTGGTTGTCGTAAAAACGACGCTCTTAACCGCTTGACCACTCTCTCGACAATATTTCTCCTTGTTTTTGGCGTAGAGAAATGTAGGAAAATTTATTTCATTTTTGTCAACAAAAACTAAAAGTTTAGAATGGCAACATGACAATCGAATAAAGCAAGTGGGTAAGGTTAGAATGCATATTATCAACCATTCCAGTCACATCACGTGATCGGTCTATCTCCTTTTTTTCTTTTTTGCAAAAGTTTTCGTTGTTTATAAACTTCGATAATTTCGCATTCCGTGTCACAAAGCACATACGAAACTGAAGGAATAATCGTGCAAATGCTTTGGAGATTGGGCAGTGACAAAGCAAACACATTACAGTACTTAAGGCTAGCATTTGCAACACAGGTAGATATTAACCTGAAAACAGTGAGAAATAGATATTATTTATAATAAAAAAGCCTGTTGGGGTGTGTAATTTAATGCAAGTTATTACTGAGGTAGCTGATTTGTATAGTTTAATAGCAGGTATACTGTAGGTAATAAGATATGCCAACTTCTCCTTGCTACAGTAAGTTACACAGTACGAAGCAGTCTAGTTTGTAGTTGGGCAGGGGGCAGTATTACCACTAGGCCTACTTTGCTACTTCAATTTTTATCTAGGTACTAAGTAAGGTACTTTAAGCAATCAAAAGTGTAGCCTTCAAATCATGTCTGATGTTGCAAGTCTAGATTTACTAAGTTTGTTCAACACTGTCTGATCAGTGACAAGAGGATAAAAATGCCACTGCAAGAACAACTGAGTCTTTGTTACCCCAAATTCTTAAAGTTACAAGTAGGCTAGATAAGTCTAAAGTTGGCTAATCTGTATTTTTCTTACTGAACAGCATGGCATTTCACTCTTCAGGTTTACAGCTTTGAGTTCCATGCTCCTAGAAGTTAGATTGATCTGAAGGACTAAATGTATTCCTAAGATCTACAAAGCTATGCAATATGCATTTATAAAGTACAAAGAAAAAATTAAAGTGTAACCACTAACGTATAATGTAATTACATTTTAGGAAGGCTTTATTTCACTGGAAATTTTTATCTAGTTTTTTATTAATTCTGACTCAAATCTGACACAAACTCAAATGCTTACTCTAAAACTATTCCCAAATCGAACCCAAACCCTAACCTAAACCCTAATCTTAACCCCTAAAAAAGCAAATGAAAAAAGCGCGGATGAATATTTCTCATTCTCGATTTATTCTCTTTAAGTTGAAAATTTTCGGTGAAATAGTCACTACCTACATTTTATTCACCAAGTTGCATTGGCCAGGCTGCCAGGAGACAGTGAGAGTCAAGCTGCCACCTGCCCACCTGTTTACCACACATGGCAGAAGCTTCACAATGTCTATCCTTATAATTGCTGAACGTCAAGCAGGGAAGCTGTGAATACTAATTTTTATAGTCTTTGGTTTGACCCGACCAGGAATCGAATGCGAGTCTACTGCTTAAGTAGCAGATGCTCTATCCACTCGACCACTGCTCTCTCCACTAATGTAAATCATTGGGCTACCTGAATTATGTCACAGTTAATACCCCAGATCAAATTTGCCTAAAAAGTGATATATACTGTACATAAAAGACAGTAGAGCAGGGGTGTCGTTAAGTATGAGCCGTCGCTTTATTTTCGGCAGATGTACGATTCGTGTATGAGCACACGTGCATTCTCTCCTTCTGTCCGATCTAAGCTATCCCCAGATCTAGCCCTAACCCTAATGCGTGCACACATAAGAGGAGCAAGAGCGCGTGCACGCTCATACATGAGTTGCAGAGATTCCGAAATAAAGCTGACGGCTTGTACTTAACTACACCCCTCTCCACTAATGCAAATCATTGGGCTACCTGAATTATATCACAGTTAATGCCCCAGATCAAATTTGCCTAAAAAATGATATATACTGCACATAAAAGACGGTAGAACAGTGCATCAAATCTTCTATCTGTTTAAATATGTCATTCATCTTTTGGATAGTGGTACATTTGTAGATTTAAGGCCTTGGCTACTCTTTTACAGTCACACCAATTTTGTTGTTTCAAGTTCAAAAACAGTTCAAGCAAGTCCTACGAAAACATACAGGATCATAGGTATTGAAATAATCACAAGAACTGCAAGAATCTCAAACCTAACTCATACTTGAGTCTTGACCCTTCAAATTGTGATCCTTTAGTTTTTTGTGGTCTTGTATACAGTGTATATATGTATACTGCTGTATATGACAACTGTAATCCTTGTCCTGTTTATTTTTTTAGCACCTGGAAAAGTTTCAGATAGTTGCTAAAACGTGTCAGTAACAAATAAGTAAACTTAATGTTAAAATTTAGCAGGAACACTGCACACAAATACTATAGTGCAAAATTATCAAAATGAAGATACTTAAATGAACAGGCATAATAATGGGATATGAGTAAAAGGCGGAAAAGTAGGAAAGGGCGGTTTGGGTTAGGGTTAACCTTAACCTAATCCTAACCCAAATCTAATCGTAACCTTTTTTTTAGCACGATTTCCGCCTTTTCCAATTTTTCGGTCTTTTAGTCTTGTCCATAATAATGAATCTCCTTTAAATATGGCATCATATGCAAGTGCATTTCACACAGACTTTTTTGTCATTTCACAATTAGTTTGGGTTCGATTAAACTGAATGAGAGGATTATACAACTCACAGTCAGAAAGTTAGCTATTGGTGATGATGGATAGCAATTATGATAAAAATAAACACTTGATTCATATCTTTTGTCTTATTGTATCTACTGTAATTGTTAATTGAATGTAATGCAGCCTCGTTATATATGATCTCGCGTTGGTTAAAAAATTCATCAAACAACATGTCCCAGAAAGAATATTGTTATGAAGTGGAATTACTTCATTTTGCAGGTCTAGTTAATATTGTAGTTTTATTGAATAGCTTCTAGACATTTTGCAAGGATAATCATTGGATGTTGTAACAGTCAGCTGGACCTACAGTACACTACTTTGTACTGCATGCAGAATGCATATCAAAGTTTGTTACAGATTGTAGTTTCGGCGTTATCTGTGTTTATTTGTATAACCATAGAAAAAAATTATGATGCCAAAGCAAAATGCTGATGACTATGGCTTGACCAGAAACGATGAAGTTTATGAACAGAGTATTGCAAGTAAGTGTACTGTTTTATTGAATTTAGCTACCTAGTAGTTTTCGAGCAGACGAGCCTCAGATAATCAAAATCAGTTGTTGACTTGGCCTTTTCATGTTTGTGTTGTATCCACAGTACCTTCGTCACTGCAAAACTACACAATAAGAGCAATAGACATGTCAAAAGTTGACTGTTAAAATTTTATGGAGCTGGTGTATCAATAATTTGTAAATAGCTGCTGTGCTTTTCCTTGCAAAACTCATTGATTGTATTCATCGTTTAAATGGAGTGAGATAAAGTCCATTCACTTTACAAACCTGTGCCCATTGTGTGCTGTACTGGTAAGTTTCTGAAAAGGTTGATACTGTATGTTCGTAGATTGCAGTTTTGCAACCCGCAAGGATGCAACAGTAAATTAATTTTTCAAATAATGTAGTGAAGATTTCTGTTTTTTTCATATGGTTATTTATCTTTCTAGATATTGCTACCCAAACAACGTATAATATGGCATTGCTGCCTTCAAGGGAGAGGAAAGACGTTGTAGAGACAATTTCATCAGAAAATAACTTGACGGTTTGCCAAAATCCTGACTTGGTAAGTTTTCAAACACTTTTTCAAATTATGATCTCTGAACCTTCTATTAAGAGCACCTGTATTTAATTAAAAGCCCAACTTTACTGACTTTGCGATGCATTCCATGCAAGAGGTGCACAAATCAGTGTATGAGGATCATTCAAAAGACTATGTGGAACTTGTTGCAATCTCGTGACATGAGTTGTTAATTCATTGAAAATATTGTTTTGATAAAGCTACATTGAAAAAAGCTTGGTATATAAGTCTGGTCTTGTTTACTCTGGCAATGGACGTTTTTTATTCTTACTCCGATTACTTATGGGCAAAAAAGGGTGAAATCGTTCATTCCATATTAGAAGCAATTTTATTGTTGATATTGTGAGATTAAAACTCATCAAAAGAATTGCTTTGATTAAAATGTTCATGTCGTTGAAGCTTTTTGTCTGACAGTCTTCAAAGTTTTGAAGACATGAGCATTTTAATTAAAGCATTTCTCAAGTTCTTTACCACTGATGAACTTTACTAAAAAAAATTGTAAAACAAATTTCAAGAAAATCGCGAGTTTTTGAATTTGGCAGTTAGGTGACATCAGCGCATATTTTTAGGCCCCCAAAACGAGACCATGAGAAGAGAATTTGCGATGTTGCTGAGTCACATTTTTTTTAGTATGTTTTGATCTCCCAAAATGAACGAAATTGCTTCTAATGTAGAATGCACGATTTTTCCTTTACGCGACCGGATAATCACAGACAAGTATGGATCTGCAGGACTGCACAGTAATTGTATATTTTGGCGATGAAAGAAAGATGGATGAAAGAAGTGATAAACTAGACAAACTAACGAATTATAGTAAGTTTTTAACTTCCAGACGACGAAGAAAACTTAAGCAATTGTCATTTTAGGCGATATAAAGAACGCCATCGTCATTTGCCCTGTGAAGTGTAGTGGAGCGGATTGGTCATTTGATTCCAAGGGTTTGCTACGGTACGTTACGGTATGATGTTTTGTAATCTGTACCTCCAACAATATATCGTACCGTAATTCCGTACTTCATTCAATTACCGCACGTAAATGTAGAGTACGGAAAAAATTTCCGTATCTATTTCGTACCACTGCTTTGCCTAGTTTATATAAACTGTTGCACGAATTAAAGTATCGAAAAGTTGCAAAAATGTTGCTGATTTGTGGAGCAGACAAGCAGTGAAAATCATTTTGATTGCGAAAGGTGTAAAAGAAGTGTCGCACACATATACCAATCAATCAATGGTAGCGTGGATAGAGCGTTTTCTTCTGAAATGGTGGATTTAAGTTCGATTCCTATCGGGTCAAACCAAAGACTTAAAAGTATGCTTTTCACAGCTTTCCTGCTTGACGTCCAGCACTGAAACGGGACAATGCGAAGCCTCCACCGTGTGCGGTAGACAGGAAGCAGCTTGAGTCAGAGATCAAAAGGTCCCTTCACTGTCTCCTGGCCAAGGCAACTAGATGGATAAAAATGTAATTACAACTATACGTTCTGCTGCTGTCTGAGAATGTTCACTGAGTGGTTTCCATGACAAGTTTACTGCGACTGTAAGAAGACATTAGCAGACTAACCACGTACTAGGGTAGGTAGGTAGGTGCGGAAAAAATAATTCCGATTTCCGTAACGTACTGCTCTGAAAAATACCGTACGTAATACTGTGCCGTACTTTTTCCAAAAATTGAACCATATTTCCGTAGTGTACCGCAGTAACCCTATGTTTGTTTTTTGTTTTTTTTTAGCGTTGCAGTTATAGTGTAGTTATGCTCCTTTGCCACAATTGTGTGGAGCAGAACATAAACGCCCAAAACCAGTGCGTAGACGATTCATCCGGAACCAGAAACGTCCTGGAAGATGCATTCTTGACGGCAGTGAATCAATGTAGGGGATAAACTGATGGGAGTTTATGAAATATTCTGTTTAGGCTGATCGCTTAATGTTCAATTGCTTGTGGTTTAGTGACACGCCGTGCTTTATATACTTTAGCGACAAAACTGTTTTAGTTGCTCATGTATTTCTAAATAAACATCAAATAAAATGGAGCACAACAATAAAATTCGTCAACCGATCAGTGGATGGAGCGTCTGCTACTAAAACGGTAGAAGCGGGTTCGATTCCCGGTCGGGTCAAAATACCAGGCTGTCCACTGTCATTTTTTTTACATTTTTATTCATTTTTTTAACCTCTGTCATTTTTTTTCATTTTTTTTTTACCAAGTTTCATTTTTTTTAAACCTATTTTTACTTTTTTCAACTTTTTGTGAAGAATGTTAATTTTAATTGTGGAATTTTTTCAAGTGCAACTGTGTATGAATTAAACCATTGTTTGTGATTTATTCTTTATATTTTGGGGGGATTTATAGCTTTGCTTTGTGTGAGGAAAATGAAGGAAGCTAAGTAGCGGTTTCGGTAACTTTTTTAATTTTCATGATTATGTTTCGACAAAAGCAACTATTGTCTAAAATTTTTTTTAAAGCAGTCGAATTAGGTTAAAACCTTAATTTTTTTATTTTATGATTTACCGGTTTGTAATAATAAGGCTGAAATTATATCATTAGCCACTGCCCTCATAGTCCATTTACGCAGCCAGTTCAATTATGTTTTTGCACTGTTGATTTATGCCGCATAAAGCATTGAATTTTGCTAAAATATGCCTAAAATTAAGTTACTTTAGTAAAAAAAACTGCAAAATCTTTGAGCGCTGGGGCCCCAGACCCCCTAGTCTCCGGCAGCAAGGCGCGCTACTCCAAACTCCTTGTCTCCAGCAGCTAGGTGCATTACCCCAGACCCTCGATACAGCCCCCCATTGCAGATTTCTGGCTACGCGCCACGCCAAACTAGCAGCCAGTACAGTATACAAAAATTTTATTTAGAGTAGCACTTGGTTACTGGTTGCACCTAAAGCTATTAAACTGGAAGGGAAAACCGTACAAAAACGCTTACAAAAATATCATATATTGAGCGGACCCCTTCCCTGCAAAAATTTCTGGATCCGCCCCTCAACTGTATTTTTTTACAGTATCGATTTTTAATATAAGGTATGTTAAGTTACCAGGACATTTCATCTTGTATTGAAAGTTAGTTTCCGAGTTTTTTGTAACAATTTCTACGCCAAAATTTCACTGTGACGGCATTCATCTCACGTACGGTAAATCTTTGTACGAGCTTAGATGTTTAACTTGCAAAAACATAATAAAACCCTGGTCAGTAAAATGGTTCTATTAAATGAAGTTATTTCCACTAAAATCATGATAGAGTTGGTGATATTTGAAATTCTTTCCTTTGTGGAACGCACAAAAAATACTGCAGGCTACAGAACTACGTTACATACCTTGTGCTACAAAAGGCAACTTTAGTAACTTCTACCAAGCTGCAAGAATTATAAGCTTTTGTGCATAATGGTTGGATTAATGTAACGTAATAGATAACTTTTTCGATCATGCAACAGGTAAAAATTTATTTTTTGATTGCGCTCATTTCATTACGTAACAAGCGTTAACACTTTCCTTTGCGGCATATTATGCATTTTCCAGCACGATTATCTCATAAATTACTCCAGCTGGAATCGTAAATCATAGGCGTAACGAGGGGGGGGCGGGTCCCACTTTCCAATTGAAATGTCTCCAATGATTGAAATGTAACAAAAAAGCCTATTGTTTCTTCAATTTCCGTTTCTTTCAGCATTTTTCGCATGCTACAGTACCGTAATTAAGTAACAATAATACTGACGCCTAGGCTCCTTCAATTCAATTTCTGCCAACCAATTTAATTCTACAACCTAGGTGAAATTGAGGGCTTTTTTTCTAAAAGTTGCTACCCCAGGCCCTCGTCGAACCTATTTAAGAACGTAATGCAAGAACAAGGGCCGGACTTGCCATGTGACACAGTGCCAGGGGCCCTGCGCTCAGATGTAAGACTTTTTTTTGGTCTTTACTTTTTTTGGCAGCAAGATTTTGCGAAAATTCCCAAAGTGCCAGGAGCCCTTGCTCAATGTAAATCCGGCCCGGGCAATAACATAGTTAGTTAGCGTAACCGTCTATTGTACTATTTTTCATCAACAATTCACCTCTACCTCGCCAGTTTTTTCACGATAAAATACCGTACTTTTGAAAAAACATTAGCTAGGAGAAATGCTCATTGAACAAATTATTGAATTTGCATTTAAGGGAGCCTGGTTCCCCTGGCCGTACATGTACTCCTATAACTGGTTATTGTCATGACAAAACAAAAATCTCTTAAGCAAATCTTCGAGTGGATTATTATTTACGGCTAAAATATTACAGGAGGCAAGATACCACGCTTCCTCTTACCTGGGCCAGATCATTTACAGAATTTATCGCAAAATGCAAGATTTAAAGCATGTTTTGGACTTAAATTGTAAGTAAAAAAAGAATTGAACAATTTAATTTTTTCAATTGGCTTTCACATGTTAAAAATCTAGTTTGCAAAATGTGATCCGATGGTGTTAAAATAGCTATTTCTTTGCCCTCAGACCCCCGTTTGGGATATGTTGAGGTTACACTGGTTTACTCAACACATCTCCCAATTTAGACATTTGCACTTTCTAACTTTCAGCTTAAGTCCTCTTCTCCCTTTGCAAAATCCTGTTTACGTGCCAAACACGGACCACGACTTCTGATCTTCCATTCTGCAATATCTTAGTATTACAAAAAGTTCCTTTTTCGCAAATTTCTGACGACGTCATTGTGTGTGATTTGTGGTTCGCCCCCCCCCCCCCCTTCTAATCAAAAATCCTGGCTACGCCTATGGCTGAAATGCTAAAATTTTTTGCAAAAGATAAAAGGGTAAACAGTGGCGTCGCTAGGGGGGTGTGGCGGCCCGCCTCGGGTGTCACCATTCTGTTTTTTTTTTTCTTTTGAGACCGAAAACCCACTGATGGGTTGGCAAAGACCTTTTTTTTTTTTTTTGGTCATCACATACTTTCGGACTGAAAACTGAACACCAACTCGTTTTGCAGCGAAGACCTTTTTTTTTTTTGGTCTTCACCTATATTTTGGCCGATAAAGGGTGCCACCACAAAATCCCGCCCCTGGTGCCACCATTTCTAGCGATGCTTCTGAGGGTGAAAAATGTTTAAAAATAAAGTTGAAAGAAATTGTGAAATTTTCCACATAGTTTTCTTGCAACACAGGGTAGATATAAGAGGACTAGTAAAAAAGAACCACATGAAACCTGGCAAAGAGGTGCTGGCTGAGCGCCACTGCTCTTATGCGTTAGTAAAATGCGTGTTGGGGGCGAAGCTCTAAGATGTGGATATGCGTTTTTTAAAATCCTTGCGGATTTTGTTTTAAGCCGTTTGTATTCTTGGCTTTAATTGGTTCAAAAACATTGTTTTTGTTTGATAGACGGTGTTTGTGAGGTTAACTTAGGTACAAGGCACTCTGTTTAAGTAGCATGGTTGCAAAATTTCAAATAGTGGCAGGAATTATGGTGAAGTTTTGTCATTTTTTTTACATTTTTTGTCATTTTTTTTCATTTTTTCTGTAAATTGCTGTCATTTTTTTTTTCATTTTTTTGTTCAGAGGTAAGTGGACAGCCTGAAATACAGACCATAAAAGTTGGTATTTACAGCTTTCCTGCTTGACGTTCAGCGATTAAAGTGACATTGTGAAGCATCCACTGTGTGTGATAGACAGGCGGTGGCTTGACTAGTAGACCGAAAGGTCCTTTCGCTGTCTCCGGGCAAGGCAGCTTGGTGAATAAAATGTAATGGCAATTGCACATTAAATTATTGTGTTTCAAAAATTTTTAATGCAAATGATGCTATCTTTAATACTTGTATATTTAAAAGCCCTACGACAGCATGAATAAAAAATTAACTGCTGTTACTTTGTACTCCCAACTCTTGGCCATGCAAATAAATTCAATCTTTATGTTGTGTATCTGTTGGTTGTGTATATATTAAATTTATGAAGACATTCTAACTATGGTGTTGGTGCATAGCATAGCTCGTAATCGCATCATACTCGCGAAATCAACGGCGCACAAGCGAAATCAGACCCACGTCCACAACCCTCACATGACTAAGCACATTTCGTCAAGAGCTCGCTCTACGATAATACACTTTTTTTTTATAAGAATCAATAAATTTTGAGTTAAGGGGGGCTGTTTTTGATTTTTTTTTACAATTTTGAGGCTCTTTTGTTAGTACATTTCGAGAGAATCAATGTCAATTTCAGCGACCATGTTTAACAAACTGTTTGATTTTCAATGCTCAGTTTGAGTTAGGCATTTTGTGCTGCGTTTGCGGCATCGTAAATTACAAGAGCGAAAAGCGAGTTTTTTTTTTAATTTGAACGACAGCCTAACGCTCTCTCCGTTGTCTGCGCAACAGCACTCTATTATAAACTGAATCGTTGCTATTTTCCAAATACTGGAAAAATCACTAACAATTTCATCTTTCTGAATCTGCGTAAAATTTATTATTTGTTTCAAGATTAAAAATTTTTTCTTAATTTTTTTGGCTGCTGAGACTGGCATTGTTCTTACGTTTCGAGGAAAACTGAACCATGTGTTCTTGTAAAAAGAGTGTAGTTCGAACATAATATACCAATCTTTAGGTCTATATACAATTACTATCTCTTTGATTTAAGTCAAATCAAGTTTATTTTACGTTACGTCAACAGTACGCAGGCAGTAAGCAGCGAAAGACAATGCGGCTAACTACGTCAATTACATCAAACAGCTACACTTAAACAGTAACAGGCGCCAACTTAAGCTTGGCGATAAACAAAAAATACATATTAACACAAGAAAACAACCGATGTTGTCAACTGCAACTTTTACATGAAAAAAAAGTTCAGTCCAAGATATAAAAAAAGTAAATAATAAAAAAAGTGTTACATGTATTTGAAAAAACCTTGCTACAGTTTTTGGGGGTCAGCAAAAAAAAAATTATGGCATTGTGAAAAGTTAGCAACTCCGTCCCCAGGTAAAACATAATTTGAGACGGATCACTCCACATTTCATACAGAAAAACTGGTCAGTTGATACATCCAGCCGGGAGCATTATGCAGATCACCAAGGCACTTCTAAGTCTCATACGTGGCACTGTTGAAATGTTGATCAAAACGGTGACCAATTTGCCCCAAACCAACCTCCATTCAAAACACCAAATAAGTTACTATTATCAGAAATATAGCCTCTCATAATAAAAAACAGTAGAGTCTCTCAAATTGGGAAGCTTAAACAACAGGAGATACTGATTCAGCCTAAGCTCTGATTATACGGTAAACAAATAATAGTAAAATATCTGCTCTGGGTCATATTTTGTAACAAGAAAACTACAGCGTTATTTAATCAAGAAGGAGACTTTAGCTAGCACTGCTGCAGTAACAATATGCGTTAAACTGAACTGGTGGTTTTGAACTATTGAATTGGCTCAGGTGGTTTCGTATGAACGTTAAACTGAACTGCCACGTTAGAAATGAAAAGCCACCGCATTGGAAAATCGGACAGGAAGTGACATTTCGAACCCCTGAAAGGCAAGGACTAGATAGAGCAAGGAGAAAATATATTCACATGTGAAACATTAAATTCAACACAAAAGTTCATCTTCTATAGCATTGGGCCTAAGGAACATGGCCGAGGCAGACTGAATAGCTTGGGCATGAAGGGGGGGGGACTAACGTTCTCATAACGTGGGAGCTACACCTCCCAAAACTTGTATTATTAAGGCCGCTTTGAAAGCAATTAAGCCTTAGCACGATGTCGAAGTCGCGAGCACAACCCATTAACAAGGCAGGAAACAAAAGTATTAAAGGTCACTGTTTCACATATGCTAAAAAAAACGAGTTAAAATCAACTATTTTTGAGATCGAAATACGTAAGCCTTAAGTTATTAATTTATTGTCTACGAAATCTTTACACCACTATTGCGGTGGAAAATACCAAGCGCATTTTATTCCACCGGAAAACTAGATTAACTTTTTTTTTCATCTATTCCTATCATGTACTTAGCCAGTAATAAAGAAATAAAGACTAGCGTGCATAATTGCGTGTTCTTTTTGTTTTGTTTTTGAGTTAAATTTTCCGGTGAAATAGTCGAATTCAAATGATTTTACAAACTTATTGCTCCTTCATCATTTGGCGCACCATTGCACGAGAACTAGCGCGCATTTCTCGCCGTTGATTAAGCAGTACAAAAAACAAAAACGGAACACTGTCAGCCTATATGTTAGATTATAATTAATTCCAATATCGATAGTGATTTCTACTAAGAGTAGTGATGAGTCGAGCAGCTGCACTGCTATGGTTTAATATAAGATGAAGAACGTTTCCGTCGCAATTTAGCAAAAACTGACATGTGCACCGGAGTTTTCCATTCAATATATAAGGTATAATAACCGGAAAATGGCAAAATTGTGAAAAAGATTGATGATACAGGTTAATGTGGCCAGTCGGCTGCTTGCTCTTCGTTTCTTACAAGATTTTTTGAGCCAAACACAATTTCAAAACAGGTTTTATTGCGAATTCATGTTTTCCACTACATCGTGATCTTCATCGCTACAGCAATGCAGCTCTCTTCATCCGCCAGACACTAGACACTCGGCAGTTTCCACTGCACCATCCTCAGTGATGTCCATTGTATAGCGACGCTAGGCAACCTTTAAAATTGCTGGACACTGGTCACACACTACGGAAGTTAGACGCGGGTTAATATACATAAAGTGGGAGAGGGGGATAAAATAAGTGGAAAACTCCGAATAGTACAGATAACAATAAGTAAAGCCTAATGCTGTTGCATTATTTTTAAATTTCTAAATAGCACACGTAACTAGCCGCACAGCCCATCCACGCCACAGCACAGGCAGTAATATAATGTTTTCTGATTTTCTTGATTGTGTTGTGCAGTGGTTCGAGTCGAAAAAGGATGCCTTGCAAATGATAGCTTTGCTCCAATCTAAAACCAACGCAACGTTTTGATCCCAGATAACAGTATTTCGGGGTAATACATCAAAGTTTCGTTCTTCACAACCAGACCCGGATACGAAATGTTGTTCGCTTTGCAAAGTTTCTTTCTTTCCCTTTATAATCTGATTGAAGACATCTTCAACAAAAAAATATATTTATATATTAGTTTCAAAATGAACCAGTTAGTTAGTTGAGCGGGAACACGTTCGTCTCTTAAAACAGTGGGGCTGAGATTCAAATTTTGGGGCGGTCAAAATCAAACTCGGTATTGCTAACGAGCCGTCACCCCTGCGAGATTTTAACGCTGTGTAGCCCAGGCACAATGATGTTATGGTCAAAAAAATGAACCTATTGTACCTTGTGAAGTATCGGGTGAGGCAAAAAAATAAAGGATAACTCTTGTATAAGTTATATTGGGATACTTACATCTTACAAGCCAGATAACAATTAAATACTGTATTTGGAAAGCTATGATTCTCAAATGTGGTAAGTTTGAGCGTTCATTAAAAACTTTTAACAGTAAAAGTTTTGCTTTAAACGTTCCGAGTGAAAAACCAAACAAATACCCAATTCAATTAAATAAAAAATTAGCTCCCGGTAATCACGTTTACCTCCTACTCAACAATGTTGACTGCGATAGTGCTCTAAAGCATAGGTTCTCAAAGTGCCCTAAACCTAAGGGCTACGCAAGGTATTCGTTTACTTTTATGTTTTCATTTAAGAAATTCATTGTCAGGCTACGTAAATAATGGTCAACCTCATCAAGGGTTCCATAACACTAAAAGTTTGAGAACCCCTGCCCTAAAGTGTAAGAGGGTTGCAACTACCAACACACTACGTCACTTCGAAGGTCAAAATCATGGTTAACTGTTTAAGATTTAATGATTCATGTTGCTGTCCCACGGGCGATATGATTCGCACTGGTGGTTACAAAAAGCAATACACGACAATGTTTTCTGTACCAGTACAAAAATAAAACCGCCTCAAAACAAACGACTTAAATTTGTGCAGACTTGAAGAGCAAATTGCAGTGGAGTAAAAGCGGTCTTCCTTACATTACAAGAAAACCTTCCGTATATCGCAGCTTTTCGACAATTCAGCAAAATTTGGACGTGAATAGTAAGTAGTTCACTCCTTTGTCACATCTAAATTGGTTTCTAATTAATGCCCATGCACTGCCAAAGTTGGATGCACAGGATCGTCACAACCACCAATACCTGCTTGCGAGAGTGACCTGCCGGGCTCCAGGAAGACAATCCTTACAGAGAACGAAACAATAATATCAGTAATTTATTTTGGCTCATGCATTAGTATTTTCAAGTCGCATTAGTTTATTACGCAAATTACCTCAAATGTACAGCACTTTTCGCAAATGCGTAAAACATATTCAATCGCCGATGATTGCTTGACACGAAGATGTTCCCAGATAACTTCACTGTCTCTTCTGCAAAAAAAAATTGACTTTGTCAATCGCGAACCTAGTCAAGTGACCTACCGCCAACATTAGAGTTCCTTGGCAGTCAGTTATCGTGGACCCGTCAATCGTCAATTCTTCGATAGGCAACCACAGCACCCTAGTACTTGGTTAGTCTGCTAATGTCTTCTTACAGTCGCAGTAAACTTGTCATGGAAACCACTCAGTGAACATTCTCAGACAGCAGCAGAACGTATAGTTGTAATTACATTTTTATCCATCTAGTTGCCTTGGCCAGGAGACAGTGAAGGGACCTTTTGATCTCTGACTCAAGCTGCTTCCTGTCTACCGCACACGGTGGAGGCTTCGCATTGTCCCGTTTCAGTGCTGGACGTCAAGCAGGAAAGCTGTGAAAAGCATACTTTTAAGTCTTTGGTTTGACCCGATAGGAATCGAACTTAAATCCACCATTTCAGAAGAAAACGCTCTATCCACGCTACCATTGATTGATTGGTATATGTGTGCGACACTTCTTTTACACCTTTCGCAATCAAAATGATTTTCACTGCTTGTCTGCTCCACAAATCAGCAACATTTTTGCAACTTTTCGATACTTTAATTCGTGCAACAGTTTATATAAACTAGGCAAAGCAGTGGTACGAAATAGATACGGAAATTTTTTCCGTACTCTACATTTACATGCGGTAATTGAATGAAGTACGGAATTACGGTACGATATATTGTTGGAGGTACAGATTACAAAACATCATACCGTAACGTACCGTAGCAAACCCTTGGACTCAAATGACCAATCCGCTCCACTACACTTCACAGGGCAAATGACGATGGCGTTCTTTATATCGCCTAAAATGACAATTGCTTAAGTTTTCTTCGTCGTCTGGAAGTTAAAAACTTACTATAATTCGTTAGTTTGTCTAGTTTATCACTTCTTTCATCCATCTTTCTTTCATCGCCAAAATATACAATTACTGTGCAGTCCTGCAGATCCATACTTGTCTGTGATTATCCGGTCGCGTAAAGGAAAAATCGTGCATTCTACATTAAAAGCAATTTCGTTCATTTTGGGAGATCAAAACATACTAAAAAAAATGTGACTCAGCAACATCGCAAATTCTCTTCTCATGGTCTCGTTTTGGGGGCCTAAAAATATGCGCTGATGTCACCTAACTGCCAAATTCAAAAACTCGCGATTTTCTTGAAATTTGTTTTACAATTTTTTTTAGTAAAGTTCATCAGTGGTAAAGAACTTGAGAAATGCTTTAATTAAAATGCTCATGTCTTCAAAACTTTGAAGACTGTCAGACAAAAAGCTTCAACGACATGAACATTTTAATCAAAGCAATTCTTTTGATGAGTTTTAATCTCACAATATCAACAATAAAATTGCTTCTAATATGGAATGAACGATTTCACCCTTTTTTGCCCATAAGTAATCGGAGTAAGAATAAAAAACGTCCATTGCCAGAGTAAACAAGACCAGACTTATATACCAAGCTTTTTTCAATGTAGCTTTATCAAAACAATATTTTCAATGAATTAACAACTCATGTCACGAGATTGCAACAAGTTCCACATAGTCTTTTGAATGATCCTCATACACTGATTTGTGCACCTCTTGCATGGAATGCATCGCAAAGTCAGTAAAGTTGGGCTTTTAATTAAATACAGGTGCTCTTAATAGAAGGTTCAGAGATCATAATTTGAAAAAGTGTTTGAAAACTTACCAAGTCAGGATTTTGGCAAACCGTCAAGTTATTTTCTGATGAAATTGTCTCTACAACGTCTTTCCTCTCCCTTGAAGGCAGCAATGCCATATTATACGTTGTTTGGGTAGCAATATCTAGAAAGATAAATAACCATATGAAAAAAACAGAAATCTTCACTACATTATTTGAAAAATTAATTTACTGTTGCATCCTTGCGGGTTGCAAAACTGCAATCTACGAACATACAGTATCAACCTTTTCAGAAACTTACCAGTACAGCACACAATGGGCACAGGTTTGTAAAGTGAATGGACTTTATCTCACTCCATTTAAACGATGAATACAATCAATGAGTTTTGCAAGGAAAAGCACAGCAGCTATTTACAAATTATTGATACACCAGCTCCATAAAATTTTAACAGTCAACTTTTGACATGTCTATTGCTCTTATTGTGTAGTTTTGCAGTGACGAAGGTACTGTGGATACAACACAAACATGAAAAGGCCAAGTCAACAACTGATTTTGATTATCTGAGGCTCGTCTGCTCGAAAACTACTAGGTAGCTAAATTCAATAAAACAGTACACTTACTTGCAATACTCTGTTCATAAACTTCATCGTTTCTGGTCAAGCCATAGTCATCAGCATTTTGCTTTGGCATCATAATTTTTTTCTATGGTTATACAAATAAACACAGATAACGCCGAAACTACAATCTGTAACAAACTTTGATATGCATTCTGCATGCAGTACAAAGTAGTGTACTGTAGGTCCAGCTGACTGTTACAACATCCAATGATTATCCTTGCAAAATGTCTAGAAGCTATTCAATAAAACTACAATATTAACTAGACCTGCAAAATGAAGTAATTCCACTTCATAACAATATTCTTTCTGGGACATGTTGTTTGATGAATTTTTTAACCAACGCGAGATCATATATAACGAGGCTGCATTACATTCAATTAACAATTACAGTAGATACAATAAGACAAAAGATATGAATCAAGTGTTTACTTTTATCATAATTGCTATCCATCATCACCAATAGCTAACTTTCTGACTGTGAGTTGTATAATCCTCTCATTCAGTTTAATCAAACCCAAACTAATTGTGAAATGACAAAAAAGTCTGTGTGAAATGCACTTGCATATGATGCCATATTTAAAGGAGATTCATTATTATGGACAAGACTAAAAGACCGAAAAATTGGAAAAGGCGGAAATCGTGCTAAAAAAAAGGTTACGATTAGATTTGGGTTAGGATTAGGTTAAGGTTAACCCTAACCCAAACCGCCCTTTCCTACTTTTCCGCCTTTTACTCATATCCCATTATTATGCCTGTTCATTTAAGTATCTTCATTTTGATAATTTTGCACTATAGTATTTGTGTGCAGTGTTCCTGCTAAATTTTAACATTAAGTTTACTTATTTGTTACTGACACGTTTTAGCAACTATCTGAAACTTTTCCAGGTGCTAAAAAAATAAACAGGACAAGGATTACAGTTGTCATATACAGCAGTATACATATATACACTGTATACAAGACCACAAAAAACTAAAGGATCACAATTTGAAGGGTCAAGACTCAAGTATGAGTTAGGTTTGAGATTCTTGCAGTTCTTGTGATTATTTCAATACCTATGATCCTGTATGTTTTCGTAGGACTTGCTTGAACTGTTTTTGAACTTGAAACAACAAAATTGGTGTGACTGTAAAAGAGTAGCCAAGGCCTTAAATCTACAAATGTACCACTATCCAAAAGATGAATGACATATTTAAACAGATAGAAGATTTGATGCACTGTTCTACCGTCTTTTATGTGCAGTATATATCATTTTTTAGGCAAATTTGATCTGGGGCATTAACTGTGATATAATTCAGGTAGCCCAATGATTTGCATTAGTGGAGAGGGGTGTAGTTAAGTACAAGCCGTCAGCTTTATTTCGGAATCTCTGCAACTCATGTATGAGCGTGCACGCGCTCTTGCTCCTCTTATGTGTGCACGCATTAGGGTTAGGGCTAGATCTGGGGATAGCTTAGATCGGACAGAAGGAGAGAATGCACGTGTGCTCATACACGAATCGTACATCTGCCGAAAATAAAGCGACGGCTCATACTTAACGACACCCCTGCTCTACTGTCTTTTATGTACAGTATATATCACTTTTTAGGCAAATTTGATCTGGGGTATTAACTGTGACATAATTCAGGTAGCCCAATGATTTACATTAGTGGAGAGAGCAGTGGTCGAGTGGATAGAGCATCTGCTACTTAAGCAGTAGACTCGCATTCGATTCCTGGTCGGGTCAAACCAAAGACTATAAAAATTAGTATTCACAGCTTCCCTGCTTGACGTTCAGCAATTATAAGGATAGACATTGTGAAGCTTCTGCCATGTGTGGTAAACAGGTGGGCAGGTGGCAGCTTGACTCTCACTGTCTCCTGGCAGTCTGGCCAATGCAACTTGGTGAATAAAATGTAATTACATTATACGTTAGTGGTTACACTTTAATTTTTTCTTTGTACTTTATAAATGCATATTGCATAGCTTTGTAGATCTTAGGAATACATTTAGTCCTTCAGATCAATCTAACTTCTAGGAGCATGGAACTCAAAGCTGTAAACCTGAAGAGTGAAATGCCATGCTGTTCAGTAAGAAAAATACAGATTAGCCAACTTTAGACTTATCTAGCCTACTTGTAACTTTAAGAATTTGGGGTAACAAAGACTCAGTTGTTCTTGCAGTGGCATTTTTATCCTCTTGTCACTGATCAGACAGTGTTGAACAAACTTAGTAAATCTAGACTTGCAACATCAGACATGATTTGAAGGCTACACTTTTGATTGCTTAAAGTACCTTACTTAGTACCTAGATAAAAATTGAAGTAGCAAAGTAGGCCTAGTGGTAATACTGCCCCCTGCCCAACTACAAACTAGACTGCTTCGTACTGTGTAACTTACTGTAGCAAGGAGAAGTTGGCATATCTTATTACCTACAGTATACCTGCTATTAAACTATACAAATCAGCTACCTCAGTAATAACTTGCATTAAATTACACACCCCAACAGGCTTTTTTATTATAAATAATATCTATTTCTCACTGTTTTCAGGTTAATATCTACCTGTGTTGCAAATGCTAGCCTTAAGTACTGTAATGTGTTTGCTTTGTCACTGCCCAATCTCCAAAGCATTTGCACGATTATTCCTTCAGTTTCGTATGTGCTTTGTGACACGGAATGCGAAATTATCGAAGTTTATAAACAACGAAAACTTTTGCAAAAAAGAAAAAAAGGAGATAGACCGATCACGTGATGTGACTGGAATGGTTGATAATATGCATTCTAACCTTACCCTGCAAGATCAACCTCATTTGTCTAATTTTGGTGGTGAACTTGTAATTCAGAATTATGTAATTTTTTTGGGATTAACATCATTCATCTAATTTTTTTAGGATCAATTGTTTGAGGGAACAAGATTAACCTCATTCATCTAATTTTTTGTGCCCCTACTTTTCAATAAATAAAAGAAATGTATAAATATTTGTTTTAATTCAACCTTTCTAAAGTTTTTGTAACTGCCATCACAAATTAGTTATGGTTCCAAACAAATTGTGTTGAAGGGAAAAGGATGAAGAAAAGTGTCACAATATTCAATTATGGTACTTACCTTTGGTTTTTACTACATAATTTGTTCAAGTAGTGCAGATTTCTTTTTGGTTGTTGTGGTTGCAAAGCACAGTTATTGCAGTGAACTTAAGTAACCTTTCTTTTTGTGATGTCTTAATGTTTTTTGAGTCTTGTTTGTTCTAAGTTTATTTTGGAGTTTTTTTGTTTTGTTTTTTTGCTATAAAAGAGAGAAAAAATTTTGCTGTTCTGTAGTTTTTGCATACAGTTTAAGCGTAGAGGGCAAAGAGATCACTTGAGTGTTTCTTAAAAATAAATATTTTGCGGTTCAATTGGGATAGCGGTAGAGACGAATAAGATTTGTGGTAAGAATAGCGGAATTTTTTGGTGTTCAATTAGTATCTTATTTTTGTGGTGTCACAAGTATATATAAAATTTGTTTTTAGGAAAATTGGGGTCACGGAAAAAAAAAGGTTGGGAACCACTGATCTAGTATACCAAAGAGAAATGTTGCAACTGTATGATAAAGATTAATCAATTACTCTTGTACAAGGTCAAGTCTTAATTGCTTTGAATATTTTATCATACATTATCAGTAATAATTGGATTTTTTCATTGGCAACATATTTGAAAATGAGAACAAAGGTTGTTTTGAAAGTGTTTGTTAGCGATGTATAATTGAGAATAGAATGCCCTAAAAAGTTGAAGCTTGACAAAACTTTTTTTCATTATTCTTGATATTGAAGAATGTTTACTTAAACTACTGACCACTTTAATCTTCCAGTTTAGTATTGCTTGTTAGGCTTGATTAAAAATGCAAATTACTTCAGAAAATAAAGAGGTGCCCCAAACCTTTTACCACAATTCTTCTTATTCGTGAAAAATTTGTTATAATTCGTTTGACTCCGTAGCATTGACATCACAGAAGGTGTGCTGTAAATCAGTACTGGTAGCGTAGGTCTACAGGTTCCCGTAGCAACAGCCAAATTTTCAGATTTGGTAATACACTACTCACTGCTCCCACTTGGTAATCGCATTTCTTAATCTGCTAGAATTTTTGCAAAATTATTGCTTTTGTGATGTTACAAAATTGCAAAATACAAGGTTACGAATGGTACGAAGTCAAACGTATTAAATTGTATTTTTGCAAATAAAGGGATTTGTGGAAAAAGGTTTTGGGCACTTCTTTAATACGTTGCATGTAGTTCTCATTTCTTCAATAAAACCAATTTTAAGCAGTATTTCTTTAAGCTTTGGTGCATTAGATATTAAGCCTAGATATTTACTGTATTTGTTGCAATCATGGCATTTTTAAGAGCTTATGCTGGTGTGGTATTCGTGCTAGCAGAAAAGGAGGAAGACAAAAAAGAAGAATGTGCTGTTATACCGGCAACTTGAAGTGAAAATATTGATCAGGTAAGCACTGTATTTTTGTAGCTATCACTGTGAGCCCAACTCATTACATATCGGTACCATATCAAACCAGCTCAACATAGAGAAAAACTACAAGAGAGTGTCGATGAAAATGAACATGGATTTAAAGAAAAAAACGTTTAAATGTCAAAAAATATCTTCTGCAGTTGTAATCTGCAAAGTATAAAAGTCACAGCATAGTCCGTGACCGTATTAATGCAGCTACTGCTAAAGATATACCATTGTGTATATTTCCTTGTTTGCAGTATTCCAGTTTAAATGATTATGGCATCAATCTATTTAATCATCGTCTATAAATGGAAGAAAATTTATCCAAGTATTAAACGTGAATTGTAAGGTTTCAGGTGTTGAAGTTTTCTCAAATGCTAACTTAGGAGCCAGAAGGTTTAAATTGAAGTGAAATCTTTTTGAAAACCTGCATGCCTCCGTTTATATTAATAGAATTGAAAATCCATAGTTAACAGGCTTCACTTTTCGGTGCTTACTAGTACCTGTTCCAAACTTATGTTTTTGAATTATATACTTACTGCAAAATGGTCAAGGAAGTAGTTATTACCCTCCATTAAGAGCACGCATCCTTGCTGAAAAATGCTTGATTCCCGAGAAGAAACAATGGCGACTGTTTAGGATTCGAGTGCTCATTTATGCTGGTAAGCCAATTGCGATTTTTATTGTGATAGAGGTGTTTTCTTGCAGTTAGGTAAGGTTTTCTTGTGTATCTGCTGGAGGCCTAGAGAGCCTTACTGAAGAGTACTACATTTATCAAAACGTAGTTGATATAATTTTTTGTTAAATGGTTATTATTCTTATCTCATTGACTGAAGGCAAATTTGTGCTTAATTTGATTCATGGAAAATTTATGCTGCTATAATTTGTTTTTAGTTTTTTTGATTTTAATGATAAGTCGATTATGATGTTTTTGACGTTTGCAGGCCTGAGTTTTAATCTTTAATCGTTTTGCGTGCTTCTGGCCTAAAGCTACCAGCGCGGAAGCTTAGGGAAGAGCCACCAAAACGGCGACTACTTAAAACAAGCAATGCAAAAAAGTTGTCTTCCCACAGGATTCGAACCTGCAGCCTTTGGATTGCCGGTGCACTGCACTACCACTTGAACAAGAGAAGACGTTTCCTCACATACTTAAATTTGGCTATTTAAACCTAGTAAGTTGCTTGTTCTATGATTTTAACAATAAGTCAATTATGATGTTTTTGAAGTTTGATGTTTTTAACGTTAAGCATGCGAGGAAACGTCTTCTCTAGCTCAAGTGGTAGAGCAGTTGACCGGTAATCCAAAGGCTGCAGGTTCGAATGCTGTGGGACGACAACTTTTTCGCATTGTTTGTTTTAAGTAGTCGCCGTTCTGGTGGCTCTTCCTAGGTTTCTGCGCTGGTAGCCTTTAGGCCAGAAGCCCGCAAAACGATTTTTTTGATTTGTTAGATTATTTGTGCTAACCCCCCCAAAAAATTGTTTTGTGCCTCTTCTTTCAAGTAGGTCTCATTGGCTGATTGGAAGTAGGTCTCATCGTAATTGTAGGTCTCATTGGAAGTAGGTCTCATCGTAATTGTTTTTGTTAAAAGAGTTTAGACTATTTTTTTTACAGATTATGCAGCTGTTGGTTTTGATGGAAATGACCATGCAGCAATAATACTCAAAAATGACCATGCAGCAAAAAAAGACCAACGCAATCCTCCAACTGCAAATGTATCTGCACAAAGTGAGTTGCCATTTTGCCTTACCTTTTCTTCTTTGGTTAAGATAATAACCTTTTCCTTTTTGTAGATGCAAAAAGAAAAAAAAACTGGCTTTGAATAAAAGCTTAAGATACAAAGATTGTTCTACTCCCAAACCTAGCCACAATACATCACGTTTTCCATCGTTTCAAAATGTGCAACCCGGTGACTACCAAATTACTATTTGTCACGGAAAAGTGCGATGTTTTTTGTTGTCTTTTTTTCATTACAACGACTGCGATGTTATTTAACTGAATTCATTATTAGAACCGTACTAAGCTGGTGAAAGATTGGTTACGAATTGGCAGTCAGAATTGAGAATGCATTAGCTTGCAGTACTAAAGTGTTTGCATTTTGATTGTGTCACTTAGGTGGAGTGGTTAGCGCCGTTTTCGTGTTCGAATTAAATGTGTGGCTAATTTTTGTTTTCACATACCGAGGCCGATTAGCTAACCTACGCGGAAAGTTCCGCTACTTCAAGATTTTTTTGCACAATGCTACAGTTAGGACTTGGGCTTAGTCTTCAAGTTGAAGGTTGCAAAAATGATTACAGGGAATAGTGAAGCCGAAGCTAACGAAGACAGGTTCTCTTACCTCGGCGATGTACTCGGTATGGAAGGAGGAGCTCAGGAAGCTGTAACATCAAGGATTAGATCGACATGGAAAAATTTTGAAAAGGTTTCGAATGTTCTATGAAGGGATTTGAAGAGGCTTGTGGACAGAATGGATGAAAAAAAGGGTTCAGTAAAGGTACTACACTTGGAAGTTAAACGGGCAAAAAAAAGACCAAAAAAGAGGTGGAAAGAAGTGCTGGAATGTGACATGATTGCCAGAGGTTTGCAAAGGCTGGATGCACAAGATCGTGAAAGCTTGCCACTAGGCTGCAAAAACTGCCTGATCCCTGCATGCGGAAAACATCTGTTGGGCTCCAAGAATAGAAGGAAGCACATTCCTGGAGCAAAATGATAAAGATGAGTGAAGCCGAAGCAACTAGCTTATCGTGAATTGTTTTGCGTGGCTTTAAAAAATTTTTGGTAGCGGAATTTTCCGTTTGGGCTTTCTATGGGAATTGGCCCAAAGTATGTCGAAGAAAGCCAAGCACATAAAAACAAATATTGGCATATAGCGTCTGCACTACACCAAAGTTCATTTGTTTCGAGATTTAAAACACGTTGAGTGTGTAGCTATTACTTTGTGACTAATAACGGCGCAATGAAATCATTGCTTGTGATTTTCAGGATTTCTCAAGCCATTGGCTAATGTTAGTTAACACTTTTTTGGCTTATAATGGTAGTACTGTGTGTTTTATGACTGCAACAAACCAGACACCAATGAACATAAAAACTTAAGTTGGCGTTTAGTTTTACGTACCGTGCAAGATGATGTCTGGCTTTTGTCGAATTATGTGAACCGGAATCACAAGATATGTGCAGCACTTAAACACAGCACATAAATTATTAATGTTAACTTGACCGAGTTTATTGTACGTTGCTTATGCATGACGCTTGTTTACAGCCGATATTCTAAATGAGATTGAATCGGGACAAAGCAGTGAACACTCGAATGACAACATAGAAGTAAACCGTAGAAAGCGACTGCGCGTAGTGGAATCCGATTTCGAAAGTGATGACAAAGAAGGTGTGTGGTATTTAAAGTTAATTTATTTTACGAGAACTAGCGTAAATGATTTCAGCTGTCCAACTCGGATTATTGTCCGTGTTTTTGCTGAAGACATAGTTTTTTTTTTGTAATAGATGCTCGCAAAAAATGAGCACAAGTGCAGTTTTAATTATTGTTTTTTTTTTCTTTGCCCACGGTTCGTTACTCGTTAGCGTCGTACGGGTAGCAGCTCGAGATCAGATTGAGACTTGTAGTAAGTCTTTGCTTTGATTTTTTTCACATTTTAGACTTAAATGATGCTATCGTTATTTGGTCATGTTTGAAATGCTGGCCGGTGGGTACGTCAGTTATGATACGTTATTTTGATGACTCTTTTACATCATAGATGATTCGGGGACTCAAGTATACGAACTAGATGATACTCCTACATTACGAGTGCTTGGTAAGTTTGTATGAACTTTTTGAATAGTCATAGAGTAAATTAGCCTCTCTCCTAGCTCTCTTTACCCACTTTTCCTAAAGCTGTGGCTTGCAGCTCAAGATAAAGCCATAGTACCCACGATCCTCCACCATTCTTGGCTCCTCGTTCGTGTTTTTGTTATTTTCGTGAAATCCTCTTCATTCGTGTCATCTTGTTTTAAGTCAATCACACATGCCTCTTTACTTATATCCTTGCTAGCAAAGACTGTTAGGGAAACCTTTTCTGAGGCATTTTGATGACATGGCCAAACCATCTAAGGAGAAATTTTTCAGTACTGAGAAGCAATTGCTCAATTATCAAAGATTTTCCGATCAGGAGAGCTCCGCTGTTTGTCGAATAACGCCATTCTTTCAATCCTTTGCAAAAATCTCACTTTGAAGACTTGCAAATTGAATTAAGATCGATTTTTTTTTTGTCGCAACCAAGGATTTAAAAAGCTATTGCCACATAACAGCAGAGGATTTAGGTATTAAAAGTCATGTTTATTTTAGCTTCATCCCCTCCCCGAGAAAGGCAACTAAGTTCTGCATCTGGTAACATCATTTTCACTAATGGTATGTGTCAGTATGTTTGAATGTAGTTAAGTAAGCAGTATTCATGCAGCATAACCGCTCACATCGTTGGAGTAAAGCCCGGTTTACGCTGGATGTAAAATCGTGAGCATACGAACGCATGTTTAGTTTATTTTATACAGAAATTCAATATGCCTGACGTACTGCCTTACCAGCGTAGAAGCTGTCAGTCGGTTGGTTAAAATAAACTAACGTGCAATTGGTTAAAATCAACTGATGATTCCTAGTGTAGAGCGGGCCTAAAACGAAGTTGCGCGAATCGCATATTCACTTTTCATAACAGTTGTTTAAAGTTTGCTTAAAAAGACTCAATTACCAGAAGACGTACTGTTTTGGCAAAACTGGTAATGTTGTGGTTTTACACTAACATTTGTTTGGAAAATTTTTTTTTATGCAGTAATCGATGTCATCAGGAATTGTCAAAATTCTGCAGTTGTTTTAGGTTTGTATAAGGTTTTGCTTTAATTGCGCATGTGAATTCGTGATTTTTCACACAAGTTTTGCTTTTTATTTTTCGGACAAGCGTACTGGGATGTTTTAAAAGTCTTTTATATCCTTCTTATTAGGCCCAATTTGACACATAAGGAGTCGAAATACAGGCTGGCCTTGCTTTGGCCACGTTACTGACAAAGCAGATCCAGCAGTAGAGCTATTAGTTTAAGAAATGGGACTTGTTTAGGTGCGTATTTAGGGGGGCATTGTGTCATTGCCCCCCCTTTCCCTTGTTAAGGAGTTAAGGAGAGGAGTTAAGGAGAGGAGGGTGTGAGGGGAGAGGTGGCTCAGATGAATCCATGAGATCTGAGCATGTTCGTGGGGGGAATGTGGGTGGGGGCGGAGCTGGAGGGACGGGGCGGGAGGACGCTTCATGGTGGGGGGAGAGGCAAGGTCCCCATTGAGACAAGCAGGGCAATTCCAACCCATGGGGGAGCCAGCCGCACAGATTTTGCGAAAGTCAGCCCGGTCAGAGAGGAGCAGGAGAAATGCACCCACTTGGAGCAGGTGGAGCACTTTAAAGAGTCCTTTTCTACCTCGAGAGAGCACATGGAGCAGGGGTAACGTGGGGGGCCCCGAGGTGGATGTGATTGATAAAAACCAGGCGGTAGTGGGGGGAACCCTGGGGGAGGGGGTGGAGGGGACGCAAGCGTCGTAACGAGGGGACTGGTCTGAGAGGGGGAGCCAGTTTTGCTTTGGGGGTGGTGCGCCGGGCAACGCCAGCCTTCTGCAGTGCCAGATGCACAGATATCGCAAAAGTCAGCACGGGTAAGGGAGGAGCAAAGGAAGTGGACCCACTTGAGGCAAGCAGAGCACTGAAGTGAGTCTCTGCCAACATCAAGCTGGCAGATGGAGCAGGGGTACCTGGGGTGAGGATAATTGCTGATGGGGCCCGGGTTAGGATGGACATTGCCACTGATAAGGAGCAATGCCAGGATAAGGAGACGCCGAAGGGAGGTCCGGTCAATAAGAGAAAGAGGAGCCGCCCAGTTGTGACCGGTCAACGGGCGGCCCAGCAAAAAAACAGTCCGAGGCAATGGGGGCAACCTTCCGGTCGAGCCCCTCGGGAGATCAGTCCTGCCATTTTGACCCATCCCCTCTGGGGAGGGAACTGCACCACCACGATGAGGTGGCAGGACGCTGGGCCAGTTGAGTTGTTTTTTTTCATTTTTTAAAGCAATGTTATTGGTTACAGCAATGACAAGCAAATACATATAGCGATAGCAGCCATAGACGTAGCGGGGAGGGGGGAGGCAGGAGGCCAAGGCACCCCCGATTGAAATGCCACTAATGGTAGAACTGTGACAAAAAACCTATTGTTTCCTCAGTTTTAGTTTCTTTCCGCATTTTTCGCGTTCAACATACACGTGTACAACAATAATTAAAAATAATATTGATGACCAAGTGGCCCGGGCCCCTCAATTCAATTTTTGCCAACCAAATTATATGCGTAACCAGGGTAAATTAAAAGTTTTGTCCTAAAGTTGCTATCTCAGGCCCTCATCTGAGCTTTTTATAAACGCAATGCAATAACGAGGGTTTGATTTACTATACGGCATATTGCCAGGGGCCCTGCGCTCAGATGGCAAGACTTTTTGTTTGGTCTTCACCTATATTTGGCAAGAAGATTTTGTGAAAATCTCCAATGTGTCAAAGGTCCCACGCAATTAAAATCGGACCCGCTCAATACAATGGTTAATAAGCGTAAGCATTTATTGTATCATTTTTAATAACAATTCACCTCCACCTCGCCAGTTTTTACGCATAAAGTACTTTAAAAAAACATCAGCCAGGAAAAATGCCCATTGAACAAATTAGTGAATTTCAATTGAGGGGGCCTGGGCCCCATGGCCGAACATGCACTCCTATAGCTGGTTAATTTCATGACAAAACAAAAATCTTTGAGTGGATTATTATTTACAGCTAAAATAATGCAGGAGGCATTGTTCCTTACTTCCCTTTACGTGGGCCAAATCACTTACGAAATTCAACCCCCAATGCAAGATTTGGAACGCGTTTTGGAGTTAAATTGAAAGTAACAGGATGATTGAGCAATTGAATTTTTTCAATTGACTTTTAAATGTTAAAAATCTAGTTATTTCAAAGGTTCTGAACACGGGGGAAATGCAATCCAATGTCATTAAAATAGCTTTTTTTCCCAATAAGTTACAAAAAGTCGCATAGCGGCAGGGTGCTCCGCCCCCAGATCCCCGTTGGTGATGCGTTTTAGTTACACTAAATTACTAAACACGTCTCCCGATTGAGATACTTTGACTTTTTAACTTTGGTAAACCAAACCACGGCTTCTGGGCTTCCATTCTACGGTATGTTTGTACTACAAAAATCTTCACTTCTAAAAATTTCTGATGACGTCATTGCAGGTGATTTTTTGTTTGAGCCCCCCAATCAAAAATTCTGGCTACGCCTATGATAGCAGCTGCTCTTGCTTGTTTTAGCGCAACTTTTTTGTTGATAATTTATGCCTCCTTTTCGAAAATCCTGCGCACGCTACTGGGCTTGTTTAAAGGAGGTGAAGCATCCAGCTTGGATAATGTGCGAAAGATAAAAAAATATGTATATCTAAAGCACTTCTTCACTAAATTTCAGCTTTCTACATCGTTTCTGCGATATTTCATTTAAGGTAGGGGTTCTTTCCAACAGTGTAGCCATTCAAAATCTAATTTTCTACAACTTGGGATATGCTATTTATAGACTTACCATACGTCCTGGTTTATGCGGGACAGTCCCGATTTTTAGACAATGTCCCGGGGTCCCGGCTGGTTGGTGGAAATGTCCCGTTTTTTTTTGTTCGTTTGTGAAGGCCACTCGAAAATTCGCAAAAACACGTGGGTCGCTGGAGTGGAGACCTTTTTTTTTGGAGATCACCTTGAAAATAGCACAAAAACCGTGGGTCGCAGGAGTGAATGAGATCATCTGAAAAATCATGCAAAACTACGACTGTCCCGGTACTCTGTCTGAAAAATATGGTAACCCTAGCTATTTACATTGTAAAAGTATTTCTGTTGTAACACTAATTCATGCTGAAGCCTTACATTCAGGAGCTTTCAAATCAATGTGAAAGATACTTTAAACAATAAACATCATTTTAGGAACAATGAAATGTTACCTGGCAACACTGTTGGGGAGAGGTCACTTTGAAATAAAATATCTCGGCAACAATAAGTCGTAAACTGGTGTAATTTGGTGAAGATATGTTTCAGATTATTGTTTATTTTTTGCACATAATTCCAGCTGGATGCTTCACCTCCTTTAAGTGCGTGGCATATCTTCCTAAGGCGTGATGCAGATTTCGCTGTGGGTTTTACATGTAAGGCTCTGGGGCGAATAGCCAAATGCCGTGAATGCCAGAGGAATTTTCTCACTGGTGCTTAAAATTTTGACAAATTTTAAAGCACTGTTTAGACTACCAAATTTGCGGCTTAAATATTGGCATATAGCGTCTGCACTACACCAAAGTTTATTTCTTTCAAGATTTAAAACACGTTGAGTGTGTAACTATTACTTTGTGACTAATAACGGCGCAATGAAATCATTGCTTGTGATTTTCAGAATTTCTCAAGCCACTGGCTAATGTTAGTTAACACTTTTTTTGGCTTTTATGGTAGTACTGTGTGTTTTATGACTGCAACAAACCAGACACCAATGAACATAAAAACTTAAGTTGGCGTTTAGTTTTACGTACCGCACAAAATGATGTCTGGCTTTTGTCGAATTATGTGAACCGGAATCACAAGATTTGTGCAGCACTTAAACACAGCACATAAATTATTATGTTAACTTGACCGATTTTTTTGTACGTTGCTTATGCATGACGCTTGTTTACAGCCGATATTCTAAATGAGATTGAATCGGGACAAAGCAGTGAACACTCGGATGACAACATAGAAGTAAACCGCAGAAAGCGACTGCGCGTAGTGGAATCCGATTCTGAAAGTGATGACAAAGAATTAAGGTATGTGGTATTCAAACTTCAAAGTTAATTTATTTTACGAGAACTAGCGTAAATGATTTCAGCTGTCCAACTCGGATTATTGTCCGTGTTTTTGCTGAAGACATAGTTTTTTTTTGTTATAGATGCTCGCAAAAAATCAGTACGAGTGCAGTTTTGATTATTGTTTTTTTGTTTTTTTCTTTGCCCACGGTTCGTTACTCGTTAGCGTCATATGGCTAGCAGCTCGAAATCAGATCGAGACTTGTAGTAAGTCTTTACTTTAGTTTTTTTCGCATTTTAGAATTAAATGATGTTATCGTTATTTGGTCATGTTTGAAATGCTGGCCGGTGGGTACGTCAGTTATGATACGTTATTTTGATGACTCTTTTACATCATAGATGATTCGGGGACTCAAGTAAACGAACTAGATGATACTCCTACATTACGAGTGCTTGGTAAGTTTGTATGAACTTTTTGAATAATCGTAGAGTAAATTAGCCTCTTTCCTTGCTCTCTTTACCCACTTTTCCTAAAGCTGTGGCTTGCAGCTCAAGATAAAGCCATAGCACCCACGATCCTCCACCATTCTTGGCTCCTCGTTCGTGCTTTTGTTATTTTTGTGAGGTCCTCTTCATTCGTGTCATCTTGTTTAAAGTCAATCACACATGCCTCTTTACTTTTATCCTTGCTAGCAAAGACTGTTTGGGAAACCTTTTCTGAGGCATTTTGATGACATGGCCAAACCATCTAAGGAGAAATTTTTCAGTACTGAGAAGCAATGGCTCAATTATCAAAGATTTACCGATCAGGAGAGCTACGCTGTTTGTCGACTAACGCCATTCTGTCAATTCTTTGCAAAAATCTCACTTTGAAGACTTGCAAATTGAATTAAGATCGATTTTTTTCTGTCGCAACCCAGGATTTAAAAAGCTATTGCCACATAGCAGCAGAGGATTTAGATATTAAAAGTCATGTTTATTTTAGGTTCATCCCCTCCCCGAGAAAGGCAACTAAGTTCTGCATCTGGTAACATCATTTTCACTAATGGTATGTGTCAGTATGTTTGGATGTAGTTTAGTAAGCAGTATTCATGCAGCATAAACGCTCGCATCGTTCCAGTAAAGCCCGGTTTATGCTGGGTGTAAAATCGTGAGCATACGAACGTATTTTTAGTTTATCTTAAACAGAAATTGGATATGCCTGACGTATAGCCTTACCAGCGTAGAGAAGCTGTCAGTCGGTTAAAATAAACTAAGGTGCAATTGGTTAAAATAAACTGATGATTCCTAGTGTAGACCTGGCCTAAAACGAAGTTGCGCAAAGCGCATATTCACTTTTCATAACAGAGTTGTTTAAAGTTTGCTTAAAAAGACTCAATAACCAGAAGACGTACTGTTTTGACAAAACTGGTACTGTTGTGGTTTTACACTAAAATTTGATGTTTGGAAAGTTTTTTTTATGCAGTAATCGATGTCATCAGGAATTGTCAAAATTCTGCAGTTTTTTAGGTTTGTATAAGGTTTTGCTTTAATTGCGCATGTGAATTCGTGATTTTTCACACAAGTTTTGCTTTTTATTTTTCGGACATGCGTACTGGGATGTTGTAAAAGTCTTTTATATCTTTCTTATTAGGCCCAATTTGACACATAAGGAGTCGAGATACAGGCTGGCCTTGCTTTGGCCACGTTACTGACAAAGCAGATCCAGCAGTAGAGCTGTTAGTTTAAGAAATGGGGCTTGTTTAGGGGCGTATTTAGGAGGGGGCATTATGCAATTGCCCCCCCCCCCCTTTCCCTTTGCGTCGCCAGTTGAGATGTTTTTTTTCTCATTTTTTAAAGCAATGTTATCGGTTGCAGCGATGACAACCAAATACATATAGCGATAGCAGCCATATATGTAGCGGGGAGGGGGGAGGCAAGGGGCCAAGGCCCCCCCCCCCCCCCCCCCGATTGAAATGGCACTAATGGTAGAACTGTGACAAAAAACCTATTGTTTCCTCAGTTTCAGTTTCTTTCAGCATTTTTCGCATTCAACATACACGTGTACAACAATAATTAAAAATAATATTGATGACCAAGTGATCCTCGCCCCTCAATTCAATTTTTCCAACCAAATTATATGCGTAACCGGGGTAAAATTAAAAGTTTTGTCCTAAAGTTGCTATCTCAGGCCCTCAACTAAGCTTTTAAAAACGTAATTCAATAACCAAAGGTGGATTTACGATACTGCACATTGCCAGGGGCCCTGCGTTCAGATGGCAAGACTTTGTTTGGTCTTCACCTATGTTAGGCAAGAAGATTTTGCGAAAATCTCCAATGTTCCAAAGGTCCCACGCAATTAAAACCGGACTTGCTCAATACAATGGTTAGTAAGCGTAAGCATTTATTGTATCATTTTTAATAACAATTCACCTCCACCTCGCCAGTTTTTACGCTCAAAATACTTAGAAAAAAACATTAGCCAGGAAAAATGCTCATTAAACAAATTAGTGAATTCCAATTGAGGGGGCCTGGGCTCCATGGCCGAACATGTACTCCTATAACTGGTTAACTTCATGACAAAACAAAAATCTTTGAGTGGATTATTATTTACTGCTAATATAATACAGGAGGCATTGTTCCTTTCTTCCCCTTACCTGGGCCACCTCACTCACAAAATTCAACACCAAATGCAAGGTTTGGAACGCGTGTTGGACTTAAATTGAAAGCAAAAGGATGATGGAGCAATTTAATTTTTTCCATTGGCTTTCAAATGTTAAAAATCTAGTTATTTTAAATGGCTCTGAACACGAGGGAAATGCAATCCAATGGCATTAAAATAGCTTTTTCCAAAAAGTCGCATAGCGGCTGGGTGCTCCGCCCCCAGACCCCCGTTTGTGATGCGTTTCAGTTACACTAAATTACTAAACTCGTCTCCCCATTTAGATACTTTGACTTTTTACCTTTGGTAAACCAAACCTCGGCTTCTGGGCTTCCATTCCACGGTATGTTTATACCACAAAAAGTTTCTCGTTGAAAAATTTCTGATGACGTCATTGCATGTGCTTTTTTTGTTTGAGCCCCCCAAACAAAAATCTTGTCTACGCCTATGATAGCATCTGCTCTTGCTTGTTTTAGTGAAACTTACCTGTGCTCATCATAAAATTATGTTTGTTTTAGCGCAACTGTTTTGTTGATAATGTATGCCCGCCCCCCTTTCGAAAATTTTGCGTACGCTACTGGGCTTGTTTAAAAGAGGTGAAGCATCCAGCTAGGATTATGTGCTAAAGATGAAAACATATTTATATCTAAAGCACTTCTTCACTAAATTTCAGCTTTCCACATAGTTTCTGTGATATTTCATTTCAAGGTTAGGGGTTCTCCCCAACAATGTAGCCATTCGATTATTGTTTATTTTGCGCACATAATTCCAGCGTAATTCAGATTATTGTTTATTTTGTGCAAAAATTTTGGTGCTGAAAATTTTTACAATGTTTAGAACACTGTTTAGACTACCAACTTTGCTGCTTAACTATACCAATTTTCAGAAGATGAAACCAACAAGTTTCAAAAGGAAAGCTTAACATTTTGAATCACTAATAAATTGGTCTTAAATGTCTGCTTGGTCCGGGAGACCGCGTTTAGTTTCCTGACAATGAAATCTACTGCAAAATATACTGCAAATTGCCAGCAAAATATATACTGCAAATTGCCAGCAATGACTATATACTGCAAATTGCCAGCAAGGACAGTAAAATATACTGCAAATTGCCAGCTATGACTCTCTACCACTAGCAACCTTGCTCTGTGCGCCTTTACGCAAGCCGCAGGGATGGGCCTGCTTACCTATCATTTGCTGGTGACCTATCACCCGATCACTTGCTGGTAAGTCGAGTATAACGTTGATTTGACTATGATTAGTTTTCAGATTCAATATTTGAGCAGTACTGGCGGACACAATACGAAAGAATGTTTCCGCTACATGCTGTGAAAGCTTGGAATGGCGGAATTGTGGTCGAAATACATCTTCAAAGGAAAAAGAAGCATGCTCTCTTTTCAAAGTCTACATGCTGCCAAAGTAATGATTGGTAAGTTAATATTTTGGCAAACTTAAATTGAGAGATGGCCAAACTTCAGTAATTTTCCACTTGAGCCCAAGATACTGTGCTAATGCTCTTGTTTTTTACGCAAGTCATCGTCTTCTAACTCTCGACCAACTTAAGATTTCAAGCAGTGCCGTCGCCAGAGCAAACCAAGTGAGGGGGCACAAGCCAAAAGTGATGGGGGACACCAAAATAGACCGA
This sequence comes from Trididemnum nubilum, assembly GCA_963965965.1. NCBI lineage: Eukaryota > Metazoa > Chordata > Ascidiacea > Aplousobranchia > Didemnidae > Trididemnum > Trididemnum nubilum. The sequence goes on from OZ014469.1 coordinate 2,071,119, forward strand.
ACTTTTGCACATAAAAACTGATATTTTACGGCTACAAATTATGCGCTATTTTAAAAATTTCGTATTCATGTGTGAGAAAAAGACACACACCAGGCCAGCAGCGTTTCCTCGTATCGTATGCGGTCCATATACCGTATTGATGGCATGTAGGACGCACTGTTTTTCCGAAATTTTGACTCAAAAAATCGCCGTGCGTCTTACATGGCGTAGGTAAAGTTCAAGGCGTCCAGTAGGCCTAGGCTAATCTTCTCTCTGACGCTCACTAACCCAGCTTACACTTAGTACTTGCAGGCCATCGAGAGGGGGGTACAATGACCCCGGGGCCTATGGGCTTCAGGAAGGCCATTGGCTTCAGAGGGCCCATGAGCTCGAGAGGGGCCCATCGAAATGACACTTAGAAATCAGCATGTGAGGCCTGAGGACCTTTTTTTTTTGAAGATCACCTAATTTTGACCGGAAAAAACGTTAGAATTTCGATGAAGACCTTTTTTTTTGAGATCACATCATAATTCGGACAAAACTGCGGCATTTTCTCCGTTTGTTTTGGAGTTTACAACACCGGAAATCCGTCATATATGAGCTGACCCCGGGCCTACGTTCGGCTCTCGGCGCCCCTAGTACTTCTACCTACCGTAAACTCCATGCATCCTTATATTATTGCCGGTACTATCGTATTATTAGCGGTGTTTTAAAAATGAATTAGTAAAAATGAAAGCAATTTACCGAAAGCAAAATGAAAACAATTAAAAATGAAAGCGAAATTGCTTTATGCAGCTATGTTTCTGCTTGTGAAGTTTCTGCTAGACTATTTTCAACAATATATGCTTAAATACACTAAAAACTTTTTTTCCTGAATCTGACGTGCTAAAATGGGGTGCGTCTTACATGTCCGTGCGTTCTATATGCCGTCAAATACCGGTCCGCGACATTCTGACGCGAGACAACTCACCCCGGGAATCCTGACGCCAGGGACATCCTGACGCTAGGGACATCCTGACGCCAAAAGCTCCAAACTTTTGCACTCTGTTTTTTTTTTCTTCGCTTTTCCGCGCTACGCCACAGCTACGCTTTTAACGATTAACGTTCGATTAGTGTGACGTAAGTATAATATTTTCCGTTAATTGCAAACTTCATACGAATCTCTGTTTTGCAGAAACAACTCAAAGCGAGTTGTATTTTTGCGACACAAATCGTGATGAAATCAAAGTCAAGTTAGCGAATATGTAAAAATGCTGACCGAATGCCGCGATTGAAAGGAATATATGTTTTGCTATTATTAAACGACCACGCAGATATTTAATGAACAATAATATGTGTGGTTAATTTACAAAGAAAAATGCTCTGAAAGGAATGGTATGTTAAAAGAAAAAAATATAATTCAAAGTCAAGTACCGCAAATCGAAATTAATTAATGCAGCGATTAAAATTTATTATTTTTGCCTATTATTATTGGATGACCACATAGCAGTTTTACACGCATTTTCATAAAAAAGTTATTAGTTTTTGGTTAGCAATAATTTGTCGGTAGACAACGTTTGAAACTAATGTTGAAATTACGGCCAAGAATAAAAATAGATTAAAAATATTGTACAATAGTTTGTAATTATCCAACTAATTACTTTTCCAATGGGTGGTTTATTTGGTTTTAACCTCGATAAATGGAGACATTAGTTTTGCAATTGGAGTGTTTAACTTTGAATGACTTCGAAAGAACAAAACAACACGGCCACACGCTTCACATCAGCATACCAAATTATCGGAATTTCTCCTCTTACAAAATTAAAGCGTTTAAACAATAACAAGTTGCTAATTTCGATAAGCTCCAAAATTTTCAGTTCATTAAAGAGTAAGATCACAAAAATGACAACAAGCTGCTAATCGAAATGCTATCGACAAATTATTGCTAACCAAAAACTAATAACTTTTTTATGAAAATGCGTGTGAAATTGCTAGGTGGCCATCCAATAATAATATGCAAAAATAATAAATTCTAATCGCTGCATTAATTAATTTCGATTTGCGGTACTTGACTTTGAACTATATTTTTACTATTTTCTTTTGATATACAATTCCTTTCAGAGCATTTTTCTTTGTAAATTAACCACACATATTATTGTTCATGAAATATCTACGTGGTCGTTTAATAACAGCAAAACATATATTACTTTCAATCGCGGCATTCGGTCAGCGTTTGAAACTTAACGCCAGCATTTTTACATATTCGCTAACTTGACTTTGATTTCATCACGATTTGTGTCGCAAAAATACAACTCGCTTTTGAGTTGTTTCTGCAAAACAGAGATTCGTATGAAGTTAGCAATTAACGGAAAATATTATACTTACGTCACAATAATCGAACGTTAATCGTTAAAAGCGTAGCTGTGGCGTAGCGCGGAAAAGCGGAAAGAAAAAAAAAACAGAGGGCAAAAGTTTGGAGCTTTTGGCGTCAGGATGTCCCTAGGGTCAGGATGTCCCTGGCGTCAGGATTCCCGGGGTGAGTTGTCTCGCGTCAGGATGTCCAGCATTGTCAAATACGGTAATCGCTTAAAAAATCCGTCTGCACAAAGCAGTAAATGCGACCATCAGCGCAACTAGGATGTTGCTAAGAGGAAGTAGGCTTAAATCAAAAAAAATTTTTTTCCACCAAAATTGTATAATTTAGGCCTCGTGCTGAACAAACTGATGCAGCTCAAGCGTACCACAGAGGGGATCTGGGGGCAAAGCCCAGAGCCGCTGGGTGATTTTCGTGATTTTGCGGAAAAAAAAAAGCGATTTTAACGCCATTTCAATCACTTTTTGTACGTTTTTGCACCTATATGAATAACTACAATAAATTGCTAAAATTGGGATTCATTAAAAGAATTAAGTTGCTTGGCCCCTTCAGCCTCTCTTATGCTTAAGATCAAGTTCAAAACACGTTTAAATGCTAGTAAATTTAAGTGTGCTCTGAAAAAACAAAAACAATTAGTTTTTAAAAAAATGTTTTTACGTATTGTTTCAGGACGTAATCATTAACAATGCACCGGTAACGATACTATAGGCCTACACCCCTATTGCGCGACACATCCGTAAATACGTGTAAATAAGACAGATTATTGCCTCACATTTATGTACAGCAGTAGGTGGCCAGCAATTTTGCAAATAATGAAGAAAACTTCGAACGAGAATTGGTTTGAACATTATTATTCCTTTTTCCATTGTTGCTTGTAGTCTTGTCGTTACGTGATATTCCAAAAACTATTCTGAGTAAACCAAAATGGGGGGGCACAAGCAATCGTTCGGGTGGGCACGGCCCCCCTGCTCCCTTTCATAGCGACGGCACTGATTTCAAGTCATCTTTTTCAAGATGAATAGAGATAGTTACGGTCTGGAAGACGTCACGGTTCATACGTAGCTTCTCTGTCGCTGCATTAATATTATCTTGTTGATATTTGTTTAGTTTAATTTCACCGACAAAATTGTGTTTTTTTTTTTACTTGAGCAGTGCTATATGTAATAAACTTGAGATACTCTGCCGCCATCCATATCTGGTGAAACTAACGACCACAATGCAAATAAGCGTTTAACGTTTTTTTTTTAAGGAACAATGGACTGGTGGCTCCGTCTTTGATTTTTTTAGTCTTAGCGGAAAGGGTCGAGTAATCCTATCGCCAGCCATCACAACGTTCAAGACCAGGGATAGCAATCTCATCGCACGCTTTTTTTCCGAAGTATCGCGTCGAAACTCGCAAGAAATCCTCATACATTATCGCATCACAAGAATTTTATAAAAAAATCTGCGATTTCCACGATTACTCCGTTATTTCTGTTTCGTTACAAATTATATTTTGGTCAGAAGTTTAAGAATGTTTCGGCATTTGCTGCGTTACAATCTGGTTAAAATAAGTCATGCGCTGATTAAGATAAGTCATGCTCTGTTTTAGACCACAAAGTTAGCATTCAAAATCAATTCAAGAAATCGATGATTGCAAAAATAATCGCTAACTAGCTGTAGTTTTATCGCATCGAAAAAATTTTAAATTATCGCAAAAAATTGCATCCATTGTTCTGCTCTGCATCGTATCGCTGGTTTCTTGTGTAACAAATATCGCAGAAAGTCATCAATGCGATTGCTATCCCTGTACATTTGTACAAAACACTCGTTTCCCTCAAGACTTTGAAGCTCATTAAAATGATTTATGAGTGCTAACTTTTGAATAGAAATTATATGGTTTTAACAAGTAGCACTTTCTGCAAGCGCCAACTGCAGTATCGTTGTTTGAACTAATTGTTTAATGTATTTTAGTTGCGTGCCGAAAGAATTTTCCGAAGGCGCCGGCAAGAAAAAATCGAAGATTCGATAGCAGTTACGCTAAAATATGCCCCGAAACAAGTGGTCAGTATTAGAAATTCTTATGCTTGAGATATTTGCAATTATAGAATAGTAAAAACTAAAGTTTTTTTGGTTGGTGTCTGACAGAGAACAAACGCCATTTTTTGATCGTTAATGATTCTACTTTGCTGAAAAATTTTTGTTTTAGAGCAATGTTCTGTTGGCATAGGTTACCCGCTCATTTCTCCATATGTGTACCATGCGATACGAAGCTCTGTGATTTCCAGAGATGGAGTCTTCGAGGACACAATTTGATGTTCTATGTCTTGGCCTGGAAGCCTGCAAGTCCTCGAAAATGCCCTGTCTTCGGCTCGAGGACAGCACTATTTTTTGACTTGCTGAAAATTTGCCAAGGTCATGAGCATTGCTGGAGCACGCCAGAAAACTTGCGAATTTTTGAGCGAAGATCTTTTTATTTTATGGAGATCGCCCGAATTTTGCGGAAAATTTGCGACTTTTTGAGCCGAGACCTTTAACGAGAACTTTTCGCGTTATGTCCTTGGTCCTTTGGCATCGAGAGGGTCTGTCCTCGAGAAGTGTGTCCTTGGCCTCGGATTTTTTTTGTGTCCTCGACTCCACCTCTGGTGCTTTATTACAAAAATTGAGGCGTAGAGTTAACAAGCCGCTGCTTCATTTTTATGTATTTGCAGAAAACTATCAGAAGAAATAATGAATCGACGACAGAAGAGTAACTTGACCATTTTCCCATTACTCTCGTTTTTCCTGTCCTTGTTGCAGTTTCTCCCAAGGACATACTTTAGAAACACACCACTTTGCAGTTGAATTTACTCTGTGTTCATTTTTAATTGTGTGTATTTGAAAGTTTTTTCATAAATTAATTTATTGAGAAAAAGTCCGCATCAGGACATGAATTTCTAGCTTTAACAACAAAACGGATACGTGGTTGTTACGTGTCGATGCAACCTAAAAAATCTTGATGTATTATTTACTGCTGGTTTGCGACTGGTAACTTACAATAATAAATTTATACATTGTAGTCGAATCATCTCGGCTGGGGAGAAAGCAAAAGACCTTTGCTGTCTTTGAGTTAAGACGCCACATGCCCACCACAGATGGTTGAGGCTTCACACTGACCGTTTATTGCTGAACCTCAAATAAGAAAAGCGGAAATATCGGTTTTTAGTCTTTAGAATGTACCATTTTTTTAAACTTCCATTTGCTATCTCTAAGCTGGCATCGCTACCCTACCTTGAAGGCCAAGTTTTGAAAAAAAAGAATAAAAGAACCCAGCGCGAATCAAACTCTAGACTTATCGGACAAGCGCCCTTTTTACTACGTCACAGAGGCGACGCTGTCGAATGATTAGTGTCAAATTTAACTCGAGTTAAATGAGAAAGTAGCGATACATTGTAAATATTAAGGTACACTTTGCTAAAATGCAACCGGATCTATCCACTCGACCCATGATCGGTTGTTGGCAATCTTAATATTGTACGGATAAACCTATATCGGTAATCTCGTTTCGTTTGCGAACATTTTTGGATTCGAGTTGCTAATTTACCAGTGCATTCGTCCGTAAAACTTTGTTTCTTTCTCAAAACAAAACGCGCAGCTTATTGCAGTCGCCATGAGGGGTGAATTGCCAGCTTTAACTCCACCCCTCCGCGACCCAAATTCACAGCTCTACCGCTTAAACAAAACTTCAGTAAAGCGATTTACGAGCTGAGATGGGTTTGGTTTTCAACATTCAAACGCGTGGTGGCGCTACTGATTTAGCTTTAGACAACCGGGTTTCAACGCATATTATTCACCAAGGATGGCAGTACGGTACGTTCAGAATTTGCGTACGGTACAACGTACTTCGCACCTTGAATTGTACCGTACTTAAGTTGAATCTTTGAAGCGTACCGTACCATTACAAAAAAGGCGTACAGTACAGTACTTTATTAAAAATTTAGGCGTACCGTATCGAATTGCAACCCTTGCTCTTAGCTACTCGCAACTTTAAAATCACTAGCCTATAAATCAACGAACTCAATCCACACATTTAGCGTCGGTTTTTTTGCCTCTGTTTACAAAAAGCCAGGGTAATGTGCGAAAAGTCTGGGGTTTTCAATTTAAAGAACGTACGACGTACCGTACCATTACAAAAAAAACGTACCGTACTGCCATCCTTGCTATTCACTGCTGGTTTGCGAATTGTAATTTTTACTACCGGTATGTGGTTGAATCATCTCAAGAGAAGGCATACTGGATTTCGCTGTCTTTGAGTTAGGCCACCTACCCAGTGCCCGCCACATTGGGCAAAATCTTCACACTGTCCTATTATTGCTGAATGTCAAACAGGAAAGCTGAGAATATTGGTTTGACTTGACCGGTAATCAAACCAGAATCTACCGTTTCGAGAGCAAACGCTCCATCCACTGGACCACTGATCAGCTATTGGTAATCCTAGTATAATACGGATATTTCGATACCGGTAATTTTGTTTTATTAGCGGGCATTCCTTAATTGCAGAATCTCGTCTTCAACAGCATTCTCGTTCCAAGGCGATTTCACCATCTGTAAATATTACCACCCAACTTTTTTCGTAAGTGATGATACCGCCTTGATGGAAGAATAGTGAATCATTCAGCCGATCAACTCCGGATGCTGAATTAGAAGAGTTCAAGTTTTAACCACCTTCAATTTTCAAACAACAAAAATGCGCTGAATTTATTTGCATGAAATTTAAAATGCAATTCGTTTAGCCGGTGAGATTCCTCCCAAATGAAATATCTCAGTGGATGCATCAATCTGCAAATAGAAAAGAATTTGACGCAAATTCAAACTGAAAAAATCGAAATTGCTTGGCCAAGTTCTACTTTTTATTTTCCTGTCTTCAACCGAATTACTGCCGCCATATTCGAGCTTACACAGAATCTTTTATCTTATTTCAATATTTGAAAGAAACATTTCACTTTTTAACCGCCGTCTTTTATCTTATTTTAACATTCGAATGAAATATTCGGAATCTATTTTCATATCCCGTTCACTTTTTAACCGCCGTCTGGATAATCTGAGTCAAAACTTCCAGGTACCAGCAGTTCGCAAAAATAAACAACCCCAAGTTGCAACAAAACTTCGCGCCAAATCAACACATTTATTTGATATCTGTTGTCTTGGAAACAATAATCTACTGTCAGTGACGTAATAAAACGTATCAATGTGACGTTCGTTGTTTGGCGCAAAATCAATTGACTGTGCATGTTGCATTGTTGTCTATGACGTCATACTTTATGTTGTCGAGTAGGTGGTCGGGATGTTACACACCAACAATGCATCCCACTTTCCTTCCTCGTTCCATCAATTTCCTCTCCATTCCATCTGAGACGTTGCAATCCCATAACACCAACACCTTCACGTTGCCGAGGCAGCCCAGCAACTTGGCCGCCCCAGCGTCGCTGATGTCCGGGTTACGATTGAGGTCAAGCACCTCCATCTGTGAATAAAACAAAATTTGATCTGCAAATCAACACTCGCTTTTAACTCATTACCGGATCACTCACATCTACCGGATGTTTCGCAATCGTCGTATTTATTCTATACCGGTGATGTTGATGTGTTTTACATATTCTTACCGTTTTCCGGTTTCGAGATCTTTTCTCTTTTGATCCGGTACATATCAGATCTAACGGGTTTCTACTCCACCTTGTGGTTGGAACCGAGTTCGTATTTGTGTGATGCCACCGGACACTGTCCCGAATAGCCTACCGCTCCGAGCATGAAGTAGGGTAGGAATTTGTGCATTGATGTCAACAATAGCCTAGTGCAGCGGTAGCCTATTGTTGATATCGCGTCCAACGTTGAATCAAAATGGGCGACTGCTTCTATAATTTTTTTTACAACCATTTAAATCATCTTTTAACCTTTGTCACTCAATTTTAGCATTTGGTTGCTCGTCAAATCAATTTGACGAATCGGATTTATTCGGTAACCAAGCACATACCAGGAATTCAAATATTGCTGAAATGGAAACAAAACAATTTTACACTACCGGTACCACAAAAAACAAACGGCCAAAACGATATCGAGTAAAATATGGGGTTTACGTTATTTGATTTTCGCATGGCATAATAGCTGTTGCATGATTTCCGACTGATTACTCACCACTACTGCAGTAGCTAACTGGAAATACCGATATATAATTATTTTGTTGTTCTTTAACAAAATACTCGCATACCTACACGAGTGCAAAAAATTTCAATTCAACATATTTCTTGCGATTGAAAGACAAATAAAAGTTTAGGATTGCTAGGCTGCGACAAATGCTGGATCTAGCAGTAGGCTAGCGGATGCAGATTTGCAATACGATATCGATATCTTTTTGAACATTTTAATTTCCAGGTATAAACCTATCCAGCCATATTTTAAATTTTTAATATCGGAGGTGACAAAAGTCAAGAATGAAGGCAACGACGAAAAATTTCACAACAAAAAATTTCAAATTTGGGGTAACAGGGCAACATTTTACCGGTTTTTGTCTCTGTTTGATTTTTTCTGCGAGTTGTTCAACGATTTCGTCCGTAATGCCGCAGGAATGCAATACGAGTCGTTCAACTTGATCGACGCAGTGGGACAATGTGAAGTGAAGTAGATCATTGTCCATGGAGACTCCAATGAGATATAGAACCTTCATCTAAAACAAAGCAAGAAGTTATCAAATCACAGGCTTCGTGATAATCGGTAAGAATTAGAAGTTAAGAACAATGTACTGATAGCCTAATTGTATCTTATGATATAAGACAATGGAAGATTCCGAAATAGTTACTCTTTAAATTGTTAATCCTATGTAAGCAAGTACAGGGTGATCTAAAAAAACAAAACCCACAAATATTTGCATAATATTCTTTAATCATTAATTATTTCTCGTTTGTTAGACAGTTTGTAGCAGTGGATATAGCGCATGGAATATTGCAACAATATTTTTCCCATCTTATTTTGTCAACCAAGAGAAGGCATTTTGCACGGAGGCCGATTATGGATTCCGTTTTATTGGGTCACGCTGTAGGCCTTACCACAAACAACATCGTTCAAACAAGCATTTAAGTTACATAAGATAGAAAAGATCAAGGAGCACCGAACAACTTTGCCGTTTTCGAATCAAAATGCTCCTCGGTTCAAATTATCAATTTCAATTTATTTAACAAGGTATCAGATACGGGCGTATACAGCGTTGAAGCAAACCTTACTATATCGCTGTTGCGAAATTATTGTTCATAAACGCAAAGCGTTAAAATCACCTCATTCAAATCTGGTTTGGTAAAGCGGTAACGCATTTTTATCTGGGGCGGGAGGTCTGAGGTTCAAATTTCGGGCCGGTCAAATCAAACACAGTGTTGCTAACAGCTCGCCAGCTCTGCGATATTTCTCTGAAAACAGCTGTGTTGCCTCAGGCGCAATGATGCGGAGATAGGACCCGCAAACTCGTTACACCCTTCAGCGTAATACAGCAAGAATAATGAAAGACTAGATAGGTAGAGAATTATACTATCAGAGTCGTATTTGGTATGCACCAACGTGGATTAACTTTGATCGTTAGAAGATTAGAAGTTCAACGATGTAAACAATGAGAAAATTGATAAACCGCGGATCAATCTGTGTTGCTGCATGATCTTTAGTGTTCCAACTTGACCGATTTTGGTCAGTGAATCAGCGATTTTTTGAATCAAAACAAAAAAAGATTGGGAATATGATCAACACAGCTTTAGAAAAGTCGACAAACTGTTAACACGCTTTCATATTGGATCAGCACAAACTTTTGGGCACATTATCGCATTTTTACAGCTTTGGGCGCAATTGTTTAGAGGAAATTTATGCACCAGCAAATTAGACAAGTAAGTAGAGGAAGCAATGAATCACCTCCTATCAGCTCGGCTAGCTAGGTTCGGTACGCGACATCCTGACGCGACCGACCTGACGCGAGACAACTCACCCCGGGAATCCTGACGCCAGGGACATCCTGACGCTAGGGACATCCTGACGCTCGGGACATCCTGACGCCAAAAGCTCCAAACTTTTGCGCTCTGTTTTTTTTCTTTTTCTTCTTTTCGCTTTTCCGCGCTACGCCACAGCTACGCTTTTAACGATTAACGTTCGATTATTGTGACGTAAGTATAATATTTTCCGTTAATTGCAAACTTCATACGAATCTCTGTTTTGCAGAAACAACTCAAAAGCGAGGTGTATTTTTGCGACAAAAATCGTGATGAAATCAAACTCGAGTTAGCGAATATGTAAAATCGCTGGCGATAAGTTTCAAACGATGACTGAATGCCGCGATTGAAAGTTATATATGTTTTGCTGTTATTAAACGACCACGTAGATATTTCATAAACAATAATATGCGTGATTCATTTACTAAGAAAAATGCTCTGATAGGAATTGTACGTTAAAAGAAAATAGTAAAAATATAACTCAAAGTCAAGTACTGCAAATCGAAATTAATTAATGCGGCGATTAAAATTTATTATTTTTGCCTATTATTATTGGATGACCACCTAGCAATTTTACACGCATTTTCATAAAAAAATTGTTAGTTTTTGGTCAGCAATAATTTGTCGATAGACAACGTTTGAAAGCAAAGTTGAAATTACGGCCAAGAAGGAAAATAGATTAAAAATATTGTGCAATAGTTTGTAATTATCCAACTAATTACTTTCCCAATGGGTGGTTTATTTGGTTTTAACCTTGATAAATGGAGCCATTAGTTTTTGCAATCGCAGTTTTTAACTTTGAAAGAACAAAACAACACGATCGCACGCTTCACATCAGCATGCCAAATTATCGTAATTTCTCCGCTTGCAAAATCAAAGCATTTAAACAATAACAAGTTACTAATTTGGATAAGCTCCAAAATTTTCAGTTTATTAAAGAGTAAGATCACAAAAATGACAACAAGCTGCTAATCGAAATGCTATCGATAAATTATTGCTAACCAAAAACTAACAATTTTTTTTATGAAAATGCGTGTAAAATTGCTAGGTGGTCATCCAATAATAATAGGCAAAAATAATAAATTTTAATCGCCGCATTAATTAATTTCGATTTGCGGTACTTGACTTTGAGTTATATTTTTACTATTTTCTTTTAACATACAATTCCTTTCAGAGCATTTTTCTTTGTAAATGAATCACGCATATTATTGTTTATGAAATATCTACGTGGTCGTTTAATAACAGCAAAACATATATTACTTTCAATCGCGGCATTCGGTCATCGTTTGAAACTTATCGCCAGCGATTTTACATATTCGCTAACTCGAGTTTGATTTCATCACGATTTTTGTCGCAAAAATACACCTCGCTTTTGAGTTGTTTCTGCAAAACAGAGATTCGTATGAAGTTTGCAATTAACGGAAAATATTATACTTACGTCACAATAATCAAACGTTAATCGTTAAAAGCGTAGCTGTGGCGTAGCGCGGAAAAGCGAAAAGAAGAAAAAGAAAAAAAACAGAGCGCAAAAGTTTGGAGCTTTTGGCGTCAGGATGTCCCGAGCGTCAGGATGTCCCTAGCGTCAGGATGTCCCTGGCGTCAGGATTCCCGGGGTGAGTTGTCTCGCGTCAGGTCGGTCGCGTCAGGATGTCCTGCTTCGAGCTAGGTTCGCCTATATTAACGATCGAATGAACAAAACAAAAAATAAAACAAGAACTAATCCCACGTACTGGAACCAAACCTAAAAAATATTCAAACAAGACGTTAATTTTGCCTCAAATGTGTATGAAAAAACGCCCGAAACAAAATTTCGGCCTTAATTTGGCCATCCCCGGTCGGTAATGAAACTAAAATCCGATTTACGGAGAATTCTATGAATTTCTACCGCTCATCCTCATCAACACCTATACCAAATATTTTGGTATAGCTGTACTTTTGCATGGTAACACTAAGTGACCTGTAGCAAAAATAATTGCTCAGTTTTGATCTCTCTAAATATCATTATTCGGGTCCCCGAAATCGATATCTCACTTCTTGAGCTTTTAAAATTAATTTTCTAAACTAGTTGAGATAAACTCGTTCAAATGCTAATATCCAGGTGAATAATTTAAACCCATAAAAATAATTCGCCACAGTTTTATTCTTTTTTTGAGTTTAATATTATTTATCTCCACGTTACCAGTTGTGCAAATATATTTTATTATATTTTACCTGGAAGCAAAACATTATGTTTTAAACTAGTTTTTGAAACTTAAACCACTTTATTTTAATCAAAACAATAATAATACTGTGATATAAACAGTACTTTTTTCTCGATGGACATAGTTGCAGCCATATTCCGCTGAACAAAAACAAACTGAATCAGCTCTTTTTTCGATTTTTAAACGGTGCTAAATATTAGGTAAGAAAACAAACCAAAGTAAATCGTGTCAAAATATTTTTGGCTGATAAAACGGGCAGGCCCGGCACTACGGGGGGGAGGGGCATTCCGGGGCCGTGCCCCACCAAGCGAGGACTGTGCCCAAAAAAAATTCACAGGCTTGGGACTATTGGAGTGCAAATCGAGGCTTAAGACTTCCAAAGTGGTGTTTACCGCCCAAATTTTCGTAATTTTTGTGGACTCACACGGGATTTCATAAAAGTTTTGTGACGGACTTAAAAATTCGTGAAAAATCGCAAGAATTTTGAGACGAAAGCCAGAATTTGTGGAAATTTTTGGACTGGCATTTTTTTTTTGGTCTTCACTTACAAATTCGAAAGAAATCGTGAAAAATCGCGAAGACGATAATTGGAATTTTAAAATTTGTGGTCTTCACCTTGTTCGTTTGATCCACACTAAAAAAAATTGTGCCACCGTGCCCCTTTCGATTTCACATAAATAAACTTCTTGTGCCCCCCCAAAATTTATTTCTGCCCCCCCAGTCATGCTATCCTGGCGCCGGGCCTGAGAACGGGTTTGATTTCATTTTGACTCATAATGATTTCCTCACCTTAATATTGGGATTTTTAGTCAGCGTTTCATCAAGTTCTTTGAAGAAATAATTCGAACAACCTCCGACGAACTCGGAATAGTTCACCTTCAAAGCCAAACCAGTATCACGACACCGCAGATTATGGTTGACATGGACTATGTCGCCGGGGAGAATTTCGCCATTGAACTCAATCTCATCCCTCAACCAACCAGCCGCTTGTTTGGTGAAGTTGACGTTGTCCATTTCATAAAGCCAGCCCATCACCGGCACAATTGATCGGTAGTAAGGATCTCCACGTCTCTCGATTGCAGCATCACGGTGACGTTGAAGCTTTTCAATGACGAACTTCTTCAGTATTTCTTCACATTCGTCCCGATCAGCCTCGGTGTTTAGTTCTTTATTTTCAATGCAATCGAGCAGCTCATCCAGCAATTGCTTGTTGCACAGACCAAACAGAAATCTCGCCACCATTTCAAACTTGTCGCTTTCCAACGCAGGAACAATCTTTTGGAATTCTTCTTTATTTGAGTAGAGTCGCAACTTGACCGCCACAAAGAACTCCTGCCACATCAAGTGCGAAAAATACGTTTTTGCTTTGCCCTGAAAAAGCTCGAATTTGATGTTGTTGAATAAAAATGCTGTGGTGTTTTCGAAATTGATATTTTCATTTCTTAAATGATGCTCACGGAAATAAAACCGGTTTTCCAAAAATGCCGTGTAAGCTAAAACGGCAATCTTATTGATTTGAAATTTTCCCTCCAACTTCTTTAAGAACCAGGTTTCTACAGCATAAACAAGAATGGCAGTCAGCGTATCCAAGTTTTTTTTCAATAAATCCGTGCTGCAAAAACTCATCATAACCATAATACACGTGATTGGCACATAGCATAAACTTTTGAGATCTGGGCGACTGTTGATGCGACTGAGTATTCTATCTCTTTTAACTGGATCGTCACGACAGAGGTCACTGCAGATTTGGGATCGAGCTTCGTCGTTTAGACCCAGCAAGTCGAGGTAAAGATTTGACGAATATTCATCATCTGGTAACTGCATGAGCTGACGCGGCCTGGATGTGACCAGTTTTTTAGCTCTTGGAAGTAAACGACCCAAAAGTAAATGGTGCATGAAAACTGCAGCTGTTGTGTGTGAAGCTGCATCGATGTTGGAACAATTCATTTTCAGGTCGATGTCGGCCTCATCCAGGCCATCCATTATGATACATACGTTGCCGCTCGCTTCGAGATGTTGAGTGATCTTTGTTCGATCTTCACTTGAAATACTGGATATGAATGACGCGGAGTTGGTTAGAAATTCGAGGAGATCATAGTTTTGCTTGTAATCGAGGTCACGGAATCTGATGAAAAACACGAATTCTGCCTGGTAAAGAGGATCATTTGGCTCCAGCATTTTCTCAACCAAGAGTTTTGAGAGAGTACTCTTTCCGATCCCAGCTTGCCCAGAAATCAGAACATTTGCGTACCTGAGGATGTGTTCAGTTTTAGCTTCTTCAGTGCGACATCCTTCAGCATGCTTTTTAGCCTTACGTTCAGCTTCTTCAAAGATCTCTTCATAGGGAATGACGTCAGAGAGTTCCTCAGAGTAAATCCTGACAACATCTTTCCTGTAGTGGAAGTGGCCGGATTGATCCAGTTGCTCCATGTTTCGAGGTCGGGTGGAGATTTGTAGCGGTGCAATTTTGACGTTGTCACCACGAATGCGATCCCTCTCACCGCAGATAATCATCGCCTGCTTTGCCAGATTGTCCTTTCAACTTTGCACTGAAATAAACAAGATCGGAATCATTCTGAAGCAGAAAGTAAGATTTAATCAACAAATAGTCAGCCATAATTAAATTTCAAGAACTCAACTTACACATTTTGAAGCAGTGATGTTGTTGCTATAATCTCAGTAAAATCGAATCAAGAGCGAGCACACAGTAAAACAAGCGTCCAATTATTTTTAGGCACTAAACAAATCACTGCTTCAATGTTTAATACATTATTGCAAACTCAAAACCAAAACTTCGTCTTGTGCTTCAAGCTAAGAGATAATATTAAGTTCTATTGACGTCATTGGTTGTTAAATTGGCGAAACGTACAGTATATGCTCGTACGTCATGTGTAGACGGTACTAACCCACCGCCATACTCACATAGCCGCTTATCATCCATCAGCGGCAATCCCAGTTCCACACACGAGTTTCCACCTGCAAGGAAAATCGATTGGATAATGAAATTCTTCACAAACCTTCAAATGATGGGAAAATTATTCATTAACGTTTATTTACAAATCACAAAACAGTACATTTTCGTTAACACGATTAATCATTTCACATTTTGAAAATTTGCTTTACTTGAAGTCAAAAGAAGCCAAACAAACTCACAAAGCTATATTCTTTTTTCAGCGAAAAATGATACGGAACTTCCGCCAATTCTTTTTCACCCGCATTCTCCCATTCATAAATTAATATTTACTGATATTTCTCGGAAAATCAATCGCTTGGGAAATTTGTAAATGCACGCAAATTAAAGATAGGTCTATACTAATTGCGGTTATTAATACCCTTTGTATAATAGTTTTTTTTTAGTTAAGCAGATTATGAAGCAAATTTTCTTTGTCTTGTAACAGTTTTTCAATTCTTATTATTGCTGATTCACTCTACTTTTCATCTAACAAATTTCTTCGATTGAACATGATCGTGGTTGAAAAAACATTCGATTTAACGACCAGGTTCATAAAAAAATAAATTTTCACACAACAACCAGCATAAAATTTTGATCACCTACTGACTCTCGAACCCAGGACATTTTTCCACAGACGAATCGCTTAACCTCTTGCTTTAGTAAAATATTTCTGCAGGAAAAACAATTTAAATGCAAAGTCTTTCAAAAACGAATTCGCAAAAACTTTTTTGCACGGAATCAAACTCGGAACCCTCTGATCATAAATCGGTCAACCTTAAATAATAAAAAAAAAAAAAATCAAATAAAAACTGAAAGTTTATTTTTCCAAGAAAAATCTTTCAGAAACGAATTTGCAATACGTCTTTCACAAACGAATTGGCAGTAAGTTTTTCCCAGGGATTCAAACCCGGAACCCTCTGATTACAAATTGGTCAACCTTCCACAAAAAAAATCAAATGAAAAGTAGATGTTTATTTTGCGGAGAAAAATAATACAAGACTTTCCCCGATTCCTTTTCACCCACACTCCCCGTCATATTTAGGTTACCCATTTTTCTTTTAAAAGTCAATCGTTACAATGCCAATAAAAAAAGATTGAATGTGATTTTTTCTGATGAAAAACAAACAAAAAAAACTGTCAATTGCAATAGTTATATTTGTGATTTGTTATCAACCAATGACCTACAAGATTCTTGAACCCAGCTCACGAAACATTTTTCAGAGTTAAGTGACGTAATCAATTTCTTGCTAAGCCATCTAGTTGCTCATTATGGTTGTGCAATACTTTACTGTTAAATTTTGCTTGAATATAAGGGGATAATTCGGGGCAATATCTTGGAACTCAAACGTACTAAACCACATAAAATTTTGAAAAGTATTAGCTCATGTTATGCACAATAAAGATGATCTCATAGCTGGTCGTTGTGAGGTTCACTTACTCTGTTGATAGGTGTTGTAGTACTTCGTCGTATCTGAAAAAGTACTTAATAATAAAAACACTAAAGCTAAGAAATCTGTTTATCAACTCAATTGATCCTTGCTGAAACGGTTAGGCCGTTAGGAGCCCGGACTCGAACCTCACAGATTACCGAACGTGGTTCGATTCCTGCCCAAAGCAGCTACTGGCAATCGTCAGCAATGACTTGAACCTAAATTCAAGAATGGTTGAATGGTAAGGCATACCAACATGCCTCAAACATCAACAAAGCTCTGTTCAAAAATCTGGTGCGAAAAATCCCCCTCGTGGAATTTCCAAGTGTACAGAGTGAAATTAGTTCAGACATAAGACAGACATATTGCCAATATCTTCACAGTTGCAATTTAGCACGTCAACTAGTATTTCATAAGCAATAATAGCAATTACTATTCTTACATTGCGCATTCTCCACCAACTTGTGCTTTATGCTTTTGTTGTCCGTGTTCCCATCCCACGAAAAGGGGTCGTTAGCACCAACACGTTGAATGCGCCTTAACATCTCGCCAGTTTCAAATTTTGGCAAAAGATTATATGGTTTTGAATCTTCTAGCAAATCTTTGCTGGTCTAAGTTTTTATTATGGTTAGTCACACAATAAAAGATTTAGGTCTCCAGAACACGGTGATAAAATTTCAGAGCTGCTGATTGAAGTTTCATGGTCCCGCTTTGTAACCACTTTTTCTTGAATTTAGCTAAAAGTCGGAAAAATTGCAGAAATTGTTGAAAACGTTCTTATTCAAAAACTACGTTTTATAACAGTTACATCATCAAATAAACATCGTTTTACAGTCAAACCTCGGTTTTCGAACGCTTCGGTTCTCGACCAAATCGGTTTTCGAACAATAAATTCGAGATTTTTACGTTTCAGACTTCGAACAAAAATTCGGATCACGACCAAGCCGAAAGAAGCCGAGCAAACACGAATGCGCCATGATGCTGCATATGTCGGCTTTTTTCACACGATTTTTAGTGTAACTGAGCTGTTGTATTTTTTTTTACTGCTTGATTAGTAATTTCAGCAAATTTTTTCAAAATTTTTCGTATTGTACTGCATCTTAACCTTTAATGTTTTTGATGATTTAAAAATAAAACATAAGAAATGTTTACTTTTGTTTTTTTTCATCATCTTAGATAGGAAATCATTATTATAATAAAATACAATCTACAGTACTTCAACCCATTTTTATTTGTGGTACTACAGTACACAGTACAGTTTATGGTGTAAAATAGTAATCAAATACTTTACAAAAGTTGTTTTCAAGAGTTGGAACGGATTAAAATTATTTGCATTAATTTTAATGGGAAAAATTGTTTCGGATTTCGAACAAATCGCTTTTCGAACAGCCTTCTGGAACGGATTATGTTCGAAAACCGAGGTTTGACTGTATATGTTTTGGAGTTGTCAATGCGGAAGTAAAGGGTGATAAATAAAAAACAGAGTAGTGGGGGGAGGTCGGGACTGCTGATAATATGCAGATATCCACAATTGCTTTTTGCGCAAAAATTAAAAACTTTAGCACATGGCATTACGACGTTGTGTGAAAGAATAACAGGCCTACGTTCTCCAGTGTTATAACAAAAATAAAAGAGAATACCCCTTAAAAATATTTACTAAGAATTGCTGTAAGTGCTTTTTTGTAATAAAAATTTGGTAATTGGCTCGCTTTTCAGCGTCACAAGATAATTTTTAGTAATTTTTTTTTGTTTCTACTGTAATTTAAATTCTTAGTCTGTCATTTAATGCCAGATTTTCAAAATGGTTTCATAGTCGAAAAGTTTCCAGCGACTGACTGTCCAAGCCTAATGTCCCGCCCACATGTTTTTCACTATTGTTTTCGAAAAATAATTTTTTGATTCCAATATTGGACAATCATAATGGTACTTTGTTGTCAATAAGTAGTTCAGGTGCAGCGAAAACTCTGTTTTTAAACCACAGCCAAAAAGGCTTGTGGTTTCAGGTGAGGTTTCATTTTTAGGGTGGTTTTTCTTTCCTCATTATCCTCCGTTGAGCTAAATTATTTCTTTATCATATAATCTTTATCAATTATTCGAACAACTACTCCAGTCGTTAGTTTTGCTTACATCTTGTGTGCCTGCTTGCAGGGGTGCCGGAACGTCAGAAGGGCAAGGGGAGGCAGTTTTCTCAAAGGGCACTTTCAATACTGTATGTACAGTCCATTACTACTAACATTGTAGATATACGGTCAAACAAATAAACACTTCACCAAAGCCAGAGTACTGAGTATGTCGCATAAACACTAAAAACTAACAAACAAATTATCAATTAAGGGCAGATTCTGTCGCAGGATGTCATTGGGGGTTTGGAGCCAACGCCTCCAACATCCGGAGGCAAGGGGGTCTGGGGCGGAGCCTCCAGCGCTAGGAGATTTTGCAATTTTTGTGCAAAAATAACTTAATTTTAGCCTATTTTAGCAAAAATTAATGCTTTTAAATTGTGGCATAAAAATTAGCAGTGCAAAAACATGATTAAACTTGCTGCGTAAATGAGCAGATTGGCTATGAGGGCAGTTGGTAATGGTAAAATCTTAAGCCTTTCTATTACATGCTGGTAAACTTTAAAACAAAAAAATTACAAATTTAAGCTAATTCGTCTGCATTTACAAAACAAGATAATTTTGCAAAAGATATTTATTCCCACCACATCCCAGCCTCCCCATCGCTTTTAATGTTAAGTCTGGACAAGGAATGGATCTTGCTCTAGTTATTACAATGAAATTTATGTGATAGAAGTTTTTCTTATATTTCTCCGGTTTAAGGGGTCCCAACCGCCTAGATTTGCCACTGGTAACGCCAGCGTCGATCGTTCCAACGATAGGGCTACAAACAATGTTAGACACTTGAATGTCTTGCGATAGAGTAATGCTGAGGCTTACAGACACAGGATCCTTGAGTTTTTAATTTGAAATTTTGTAGCACCTTATATATCATCGCAGCGTCAGTTAAAACTAATGGAACTAAATCGGGTATAACAGCTCACAGGCTAACCAAATGTATTCCACAATATTGCTCACTTCTTCTACCGGTACGTTATTTACAAATCATTTAACACACGCAACTTGTTATTACGGATTTCAATGAACTTGTTAGGGCCAGTTAATGGAGAGTAATGTTGTTTATAATTAGAGATATTTTTTTCCGAAAATTTAATGTATTTTGCACAGAAAAAAAATTTTTACATTTTATGTCTAGAAAGAGCACTGTTGGTGGAAAAAACACTAAACTTAAAATCCCTCAAATGCTTCTTGTAGCTCCAGTACGCTTTTGCGTGCCATCAGTTTAAACTGACGGTAGGAGGATGTGAGTTAAGTTTCATCTAATTGATCGGCTTTCATGAGCTAGCTAAAAACGTAGAGTTCAGTATAGGCTACTGCAAGTTGCTACTAACTTTCTTCTGTGTTAATTGCTATCGCACACAATTAGGTCATTTGTCAGGTTTATCGTTCACAAATCATTAAATTATCTGTTAGATCTATTGCAGAGGTGGCAATGGATCCAAAACGCACCAAGATCTTACTGTTTTTTCGCGGATCCGGATCCAGTTTCATTACAAGATGCGGATCCGGACCGGATCCAGATCTAAATTTAGCTTTGACCCCCACATAATTTAGGGTCAAAAACAGCATTACATTCCGCAAAGACCGTTTTTTCTTTTGATCTCCACCTGAATTTTGGCTGAAAAAATGCCCCAATTTTCTGTTAAGACTTTTTTTTGGTCTTTACCTGAAATTTGGCTGAAAAAACGCCCCTATTTTTAGTGAATACTTTTTTTTTACTTTTTGGTATTCAACCGAATTTGGGCAGAAAAAACGACCCAGTTTTTAGTGAGGACCTTTTCTGTTAGTTTTTACACCTGAAATCGGGCAAAAAAACGCCTGAATTTAGAGTGAGGACCTTTTTTGTTTTTCTTTGCTCTACTTTTGGTTTTCGTTGATCTGAACGAAGTGCAGTTGTCGGCCTACTGGCGGATCTTAAAATTGAAAAGATGGCGGATCCGGCCACCTTCGATCAATTGTTCATGAACAATTGAATTTATTCTGCATTGGATAAGCAAGCTTTGAGATTAGCAGGCGTTTGCTTCGTTACTTGCGTGCTGAAATGCAAAGGGCAGTACTGCCCCCCTTGCCCCTCCTGGTAAAAGGGCAGGGGGGCAGCTGCCCCCCCTGCTCCCCCCGTTCCGGCACCACTGCCTGCGCCTGCTTGTGTCCGTTGAAGAGTGTGATTGATTAAGCCTACATTGTATATACCTCAACCTGTGTGACAGGTGTAGCAACCATGCAAATAAAAAATCGCTTTTTTGTCCTCAATATTCTCTGCATGTCTTAACGTCTGACGTTGTGTCGCTACTTCCTCTCCCTGACTCTGCGTGTTATTGTTGTATTACTATGCATTCGCTATTGTTGTGGTGGTCGAGAATAAAAAAATGAATAAATGAAAATTTTCCTTGTGTCTGTCTATAGTATCTGTGGTACTTTCTTGTTAATTGACGTTTCCAATAAAACAGACATCTTATCAGAGGGTTAATCTAACGGTTTTTACAAATCCAAGGTTACTTCAAATTACGAGCCAAATAGTTTTCGCATGTTTAGAGTTTTCAAGCTAGATTTTTAAAGTTTAAATCTCCACTCAAACTCACAAACTAATTACGTTTCATCATAATAGCAACACCACAGCCAATAAATGGCTATCACTGCTACTTCTTTTCAACACTTTTAGTGGCAACCATGAATGTCAGAATTTTAAAAAAAATCTGAGTTGACAGGTCAGTTAGTACTAGTAAACAGCAATCCACAAATTTTTGCTCAAAGAGAACAAAAAAGTTTACTAGCAAATGATTGTTTATAGTCGTTATATACCATGGGTAGAAGGCAGGTATGCCTTTCCATCATCATCATAATTATAATTGACAGATTCAATTTTCTATCAGAAAATGTCTCTGCTACTGAGCGCTGAAATTTATAGCTGCACTGCAGAGATATATTTTGTAGATGCAGTTTGACCAAAACTGTTCTAACCAGCAATGTCAGTATCTCGTCTAGATGCCTATCTGCCATGCAATCGATTTTATGACGACCCGGTCCACCAGTTAAAGGCTTCGATCGGGAAGTTTGTTGAAAAAGTTTATGAATACTCCTCTTTGCAAAAACGAGTATTTAGCCTACTACCAACTTTTTGTTGCAGCATAGCAAACAATTAGTCTTCGTTTTAGAGACGTATCAGAGAGTTTGTGAGAAGCATTCACTTTTATTTTTGTTATGACAGTGAAGAATGTAGGCCTGTTGTTCTTTTACACAGCGTCGCAATGCCATCTGCTAAAGTTTTTTATTTTTGTACGAAAAGCAATTGCGGATGTCTGCATATTATAAATCCTTTTCCCTACCTATACCCATTACTCTATTTTTCTTCCATCATTCTTTATTTGCGCGTAGACAACTCCAAAACATATAAAACAATGTTTATTTGATGATGTAACCGTGAAAAAACGACAATTTTGCCAAATTTCAGCTAAATTCAAGAAAAATTCATTGCAAAGCGGGATCACAAAACTTTAGCCAACCTTTTCCTTAAAAACGAAACTAAAAAACAATCCACTCTAACTTACGATAGTTACGAGTTCCTCCAAACTGCGCGTGATCGCCGCCGACTTGCGCGTTGTCCTTGGCAGTTTGCACAATCGCCCCAGCGTTTGGCGCCTCAACATGCTGCCGGTCTCCTCCATGTTGATCCAACACCTTGAGACTTGATCCAATATCTTGTGGCTGGTGGCCTGTGCAAAAATTTGACAGACTTTTAGTGGATTGTCACAACTCTTTTTTACGTTCAAAAACAAAACCGCAATGTAGAGTAAACGGCACTGCACATAACCCTTAGCAATGCTACACAATGAATGTGAATGTGTTCTTGAGTTTTGAGTTGTAGACAATGCTTATGAAACATACACATTAAACATACTCAACTTAAACATTTCTAAGCAGTGATGTTGATGCTACAATCTCAGTAAAAACAACAAAACATGTGGCGAATTATTATGAGGAACTATACAACTTACTGCTTTAATGTTTGATAAACTATTGTAAACTTAAAACCAACATTATGTATTTTGCTCAAGCTAAAAGAAAACCTTGTTTCTAATGACGACATTGGCCGTCAAATTGTTGAAAGGTGTATGTTTGTACGTCACGTGTAGACCGAGACTAAACCACATCATACTTACGTAGTGTTGGCAGTTGCTCATCATCCCTCTGCTGCAATCCCGGTTTAATATGCGAATTTCCACCTCCAGAAAAAATGACTAGTTAATAAAATTCTTTAAGACAAAATCTTCAAATGATGGGGAAGTTATTTTTTTACGTTCACAAAACAGAAAATTTTTGTTAACGCGATTTATTATTTCACATTTTGAAAATTGCTCTTGCCTTGAAGTGAAAGAAAGCCAAACAAAGTGACAAAACTTGATTTTATTTCTGGAGAAAATAATACAAAACTTCCACCCCTTCCTTTTCACTCGCATTCTCCCATTTATAAATTAAAGTTTACTGATATTCCTCTTAAAATCAATCGCCTGGAATATTTGTAAATGTAGCCAAACTAAAGATCGTTCTATTTTAATTACGGTTATTAATAACCCATATATAAAAGTACTGTTTTGATTAAACACATTATGGTGCAGATTTTATTTGTTTCGTAATGTTTTCCAGTTCTTATTATCAATGATCCACTCTACTATTTTACTGTTAAATTTTGCTAGAAAATAGGGGGGATGGTTTTGAGGCAATATCTTGGAACTCAAATGTACCAACCCAATAAAGTTTTCAAAAATTTTATCTCATGTTATGCACAATGAAGATGACGTCATAGCCAGTGTTCCCACTAAGCTGATTTTTTTCGGTGAATCGTTAGAGCAAGGGCAAATAATTTTTGACAGTATTGAAAACATACCTTTAGAAAATTCGACAAATTTGCGGAAATATGACATTTGGTATGCTTTACTACTGGATTGGTTCGAAATTTAGGGCACATAAACGTCTTATTAGAGCTTTGGGCACAATTGTTTCAACAAAATTTGGGTACTCGTCGATTAGCCATAAAGTTAGAGGGAACACAAATCACAGCTGGTCATTGTAAAGTTCACTTACTCTGTTGATCTGTGTTGTTGTAGTTCATCATTGTAACTGAAAAAATAATCAATAAAGCTATAATAACAAAAGAAAGCTAGGAAGTTTGTTTTTGAACTCAATTGATCCTTGCTAAAACGGTTAAGTTGTTAGGAAACCGGACTTGAACCTCACAGATTACAAAACGTGGTACGATTCCAAACCAAAGCAGTTACTCAAAATCGCCAGAAACATTTAACCCTGATTTCAAGAATGGTTGATTGGTAAGGCATATTATTATGTTCACAACATCATCAAAGCTCTGTTTTAAAGTCTGGAAAGAAAAATTCCCCTGTGCGGGATGAAATGAGTTCAGACATAAGGCAAACATATCCAATGTCTTTACAATTACAATTTAGCACGCCAAATAGTATTTCATGAATCATAGCAATTACTATTCACACACTGTGCATTCTCCATCACCTTGTGCTTTATCCTTAACATTTTGCTCGTATCCCATCCCTCGGAAAGAGGTCGGTAGCGCCACCACGTTGGATGCGCCTCAACATCTAGCCAGTTTCTTACGCCACCGCAAACTTAAAAAATGTACCATTCTACTTACAATAGCTGCACCGGGTTTCTCCAAGCTGCGCGTATTTGACGCGGACTTTCGCGTTGTCGCTGACATTTCGTCTGATCGCCCCAGCGTTTGGCTCCTCAACGTGCTGCCGGTCTCCTCCGTGTTGATCCAACACCTTGTGGCTTGATCCAATATCTTGTGGATGGTGGCCTGTGAAGATATTTGACCGACTTTTATTGGATTGTCACAACCCTTTTTTACCTAATAAAACCAAACCGCAATACAAAGTTTAAGGAGGCAATGCAGCATCATTCTTAATGCCTATTTCAGTCTCGTTTACACAAAGCGCGAACACAGAAAGCGGCACGAATTACACGGATAACCGTGCAATTTTCTGCGCGAGTTGCTGTTCCATTAGAAAGCGGTTTTCCGAGCAAAAACCGCAATCCGTTTTGTACCAAAACACAATTATGAGACATTGTAAATTATTTTAATGCAATCCGTTTTGAATTAAAACTCGATTACGAGACAATATGAATTATTATACTTTAATGCACGAATTATTACTAATTATAACAATGGCTTGTCTGGCGCAGCAAATTCCACCGTACTGTGCTGCGTATAAACGGACTTTCAACTGCGTATAAACGTCGCCATGTATACTACGTCAGTGCACTGCGATGCAGACACATAAAACGCTGTAATGTGATTCAACGCAGCTTTATCATGTAAACTATGCCGGCTTTGAAATTTATCACAATTTTCTTAAAATCGATGGGTGTTGTAAACAAACATTTCACATTGCATCAAGTTTGAAATTAATTTCAACCCGCCAAGCGCTCGTTTTCTCAACCTCTTTATTTTAGCTGAAATCAAAATTAGACGATTATGCTAGCATCTTTGTTACTCTTTTGGTGAAAAAGAAAGATTTTAAGCGTTATTATCACGATAAATAAACCTTTTTCTGTCGGTCTAAATATCAATACTGTAGTATTTTTTTCTCTGTCTATAAGAACCAGTAAAATTTAGGCCGAGGATAACGGTTTTTAGATAATGTTCACAAATTTCAATTTCATGTTTTGGTCGAGCGGTAACGCGTTCGTCTCTGGAGTGAATGGTCTGGGGTTCAAATCTCGGACCGGTCAAATCGGACACAGTGTTGCCAACGATCCCCCACCGTAGCGACATTTCTTCAAATGGATAAATTTCTTCAAATTCTTCATCAATTCAATTCAAATTCAAAAGGGGGCAAACCACAAATCACACGCAATGACATCATCAGAAACTTCGAAAGAAGAATTTTTTTAGGGGCTAAGATTTTGTAGAATAGAAGATCAGAAGCCGTGGCCTGGGGTTGGCACGTAACTAGGATCCCGCTCAAGAAAAACGGCTCAAACCAATAGTTAAAAAGTGAAAATTTCTAAATTGGGATACCTGTTGAGTGAAGTAGTGTAACTCAAACGTATCACAGCTGGGGGTCTGCGGACAGAGCCCCCAGCCGCCGTTCGATTTTTTGAATTTTTTGGAAAACTTTTTTACTGCCATTGGATCACATCTCGCACGTATTCAGAGCCATTTGAAAAAACTAGATTTTTAACATTTAAAAGCCAATCGAAAAAATGAAATTGTTCCATCCTCCTTTCGTTTGCAATTTAAGTCCAAAAAACGTTCAAATCTTGCATTTTGCTGTTAAATTTTGTAAGTGATTTGGCCCAGATAGGGGAAAGTAAGGTTCATTGCCTTCTGCAATATTTTAGCATAAATAATAAGCCACTCGAACATATTCCATAGTGATTACTGTTTTGTCAAAAAATAACCAGTTATAGGGATACATGTACGGCCAGGGAGCCCAGGCCCTCTTAATCCAAGAATTTGTTCAATGAGCATTTCCCCTATCCTATTTTTTTCCTTTTTTTTCTGAGCATTTTGTCGCAAAGCAACTGACGAGTTGGAGGTGCATTGTTATTGAAAAAGGTACTATAAATGTTTACGCTTACTAACCATGTTATTGCCCAGGCCGAATTTACATTGCGTGGGGCCATGGTACTTTGGGATTTTCGCAACATCAAGTTTTACGATCTAAGCGCGAGGCCCTTGGCACTGAGCCATGTGTTAAATCCCGCCCTGGTTATTACATTACGTTCAAAAGAAGGTCAGATGAGGGATTAAGTTAGCAACTGTTTGAAGAAAAACGCTTAGTTTCACCCGAACTATACATTTAAATTGGTTGGCAAAATTGAATTGAGGGGGCCCAGGCCCCTGCTCTTCAATATTATTGTTAATTACTGTTGTATACGTGTGTATTGTTGTACGCGAAGTGGCTAGAAAAAACTGAAACTGAAGAAACAATAACCTTTTGGTCACATTTTCGTTATTGGTGGCAGTTCAGTTGGGGGGAGGCCCGGGCCCGCCCCCTGGCTACTTCTATGCTATGCGGTACTGTTTTCTTAAACTAATTTTACCAAAATGGAAGTTATCGCTTTTGTTTTTTGTTTAGTTTGGCTCGTGTCTTAATTAAATTGTTCTTGAAAAGAAAACATTGCATAATAAAAAATTACTTATGATACTACAAAAACAAAGAGACGTTCTCTTCAATGAAATATACAGAGTTGTGCTCTTCTCTTAAATGACTTTATATTAAAAAGGTGATTGCTCTGCACATAGTAATTAGTGCTGTTTTGTCAAATGTCGTCGTTCATTAAAATATTCTCCAAATTGATCAGGATCCAAATTCCAAATAGGCTGCAACTTCTGCAATATGGTGGAATTCGCCGTGACCGTTAAATCGTCTTTATAATAATTGTTCATGCAATATAATAATTCACATCAGCAAATGATCGAGTTTTAATACAAAACAGATTGCGGTTTTTGCGCGGAAGACCGCTTTCTGTTAGAACAGCAAACCGGGCGGAAAATCGCCTGATTTTTCGCGTGGTTCGAGTTCGGGTTCGCGTTTGCGCTTTTATAAACGTGCCTTTGTACACAGCGCGAACGGCGTTCGCGAAAGAAAAGTTTTTAACAAAATGAAATAGACTCGTTTATACAGAACGCGAACGAAATTTAGTACGCGCGGAAAATCGCACAGATTGCCTCCAAAGCGAAATTTCAGGCGACGTTCACGACCGCTTTTTTGTTCAACCAATCAGCGCTCTCAATTTACGCTTATGTCACCATGTATACTACGGTACGTCGCAGCACTGATACACTAGCAGATAAGTAATGTATTTCAACGCAGCTTTATCATGAGAAACATGGGCTTAGAATCGAAAACGATTTTCATAAAATCTATACGCGAAATATTTACCGCGAAAAACATTTGACATTGCACAAAGTTGGAATTAATTTCAATCGGCTGACAGCTCATTTTTTCGACTCCTTAATTCCAGCTGAAATCAAATTTAAACGATCATGCTAACATGGTTGTTAGTTTTAAGGAAAATCCCCCCCAAAAAATTGCGTAATTATTTAATGACATCGTTTTGGTTGTTTTTCAAATCGAATCAAATCTTTCATTATACTCGCCTTATTACGCCGAAGCGTGTAGCGAATTGGCAGGGCCCATCTCCCAGTCAATGTGCGCGGGCAACACAGCTTTTTTTGAAAAAATACCATAACAGTAGCGAGCCGTCGACAACACTGTGTTTGATTTGACCAGCCTGAGATTTGAACCTCAGACCTCCTGCTCCAGGGACGAATGCCGCTCGACCAACAGACCGGTTGTTTTTCAAATAGATAAAACTTTTCTTGTTGGTCTCAAGTAATTTCTTTCTTTTTTCTTTCTTCATTACCCGCGTTCACGTGAGGGTCAATATTGTAATACAATCTTTTTTTTTTCTGTATATAAGAACCAATAAAATTTAAGTCCAGGGTGACGGTTTATGTTTACAAATTTTGACTTCATTTGTTCTTAAATTATATTGAAGTGACACAAGCTATAAATTTTTGCTTGGTTAAATATTGCTTTGTGCCATTGATCCTGATTGTTGAACAAAACAGTACAATGCACTGGATATGATTGTTGAAACATGGTTACCATTTTGTTACGTTACCATACTGTAAAATCAAAGCTGTCGTTTTTTTGTATTTTTTTAAATTTGGCTATTGTTTTTGTTGAATTATTGTTCTAAAAAATAGTGCATAATAAAAAATCAGTTATGACATCTAAGAAATAAACAGACATTCTCTTCAATGAAATATAAAGTTATTTTCTTTGCTTAAATGACACTAAATAAAATAAATGATTTCTCTCCAGTAATTGGTGTAGTTCTTTTTATATGCCGTCGTCTATTAAAATATTCTCCAAATTTATCAGAATTAAAATTCCTAACAAGATACAACTTTTGTAATACGGTGAAATTCGCCGTGACTGACTAGTTGTCTTTATGATCAATAATTCGTGCATAAAAATAAGTCACATTGGCAAATAATTGAGGTTTAATAAAATACGGATTGCGGTTTTGCGCAGAAAACCGCTTTCTAATAAAACAGCAATTCATGCGGAAAATTGCGCGGTTTTCTGTGTAGTTTGTGCCGCTTTCGACGTTCGAGCTCTGTGGAAACGGGCCTTTAGCAATACCACAGTGGCAATACTACACAACAAACGTGTTCTAGAGTTTTTGGTTGTAGACAAATGTTAAGGAAACGTAGGCAGCGATAGCTCAGTGGTAGAGTGTCGAGGTAGTGATCGAAAAGTTGCTGAACCCCTGATTTGATTTCCGAACTGGCAAGGCGTCGTTGTGTTCTTGGGAAAACATTTTACGCTTCTTCCCACTGGAGTCAAGCTGCCACCTGCGCACCTGTCTACCATGCACGGCGAAGGCTTCACACTGTCCCTTTAATTGCTGAACGTCAAGCAGCGAAGTTGTGAATACCAGTTTTTACAGTCTTTGGTTTGGCCCGATCGGGAATCGAACCTGAGTCTACCGCTTCAGTAGCAGATGCTCTATCCACTCGACCGCATAACCGAGAATGAGCGAAACCCTGGAAAAGGGAAAGCAGGGGGAGATTGCAAACAGGAGTCTGTTCGACCAAAAGTTTCAAGACTAATCACAAAGAATAGTCACGACATATATTTCATCTTCAAAAATTAAAGCATTTTCAGTAACTTATTCAAATAGAATCAGTTTGAAATAGATTAGAAACAGCCAAAATAGTTAATTAGAGCCAAAATGCTTAATAGTCTGTGGTTGATATCAGGGTTTAAAAAGCGCTTGATAACAAAGATCAAATATCACAGTAGATTACCTCAGTATTTAAACGTTAAAAATTAAAACCTATAAACCCAACGGTCTGTTTCACCCACGAATGGGATCATCAGGAGTAAATCTAAACAATTTTGAAAGTATGCAATTTAATAAATAGCTAAAATACTCACGCTGTTTCTAAACTGCATTGTATGATAAACACTTAAAGACTTATGAACTGCTCAAAATCGGTTTTATTAAAAAAACAAGAACTACTTGAGGAAACAAAGAGGTGCCCCAAACGTTTTTTCACAATTCCCGTTAATTGCGAAAATTTGATCCGTTTGACTCTGTGCGATCGGCAACCCTTCAATTTGCAACTTTGTGACATTACAAAAAGCAAATTTTGAAAATTTTCTCGCAGACTAAGAAACGCGATGCTCGATGAGGAAGGTAACACAGGCGTTCGGCCAACTCTCCCCAATTGAACTGCCACCAATGATAAAAACAAATGGCAGCAAAGCTTATTGTTTCGACAGTTTTAGTTTCTCAAAGCATTTTTGTGTACAACCGCACAGGCGTAAAACAATAATAATGTTAATATTGATGACCAGGGGGGTCGGCCTTTCAATTTAAATTTTTTGCTCCATAAGCTGCAACTTCAGGCCCTTCACCTAACCCTTTTATGATCGTAAAACATTAACATGATTATTGACTAGTAACCATCTATTGTATCAACTTTAAACTATCAACCTACACCACGCCAGTTTTTACACGACAAAGCACTTTTGAAAAAAATTAGCCAGGAGAAATGCTTATGGGACAAAAGATTGAATTTAAAAGAGAGGGCATGGCCATCTGGTCGTATGGTTCTCCTAAAACCGGTTTATTTTCATGACAAAACAAAAATCTCCAAGACAATTCTTCAACTTAATAATTACCTACCGCTAAAAATATTGCTAAAGGCAATGTTGTTGCTTTTCCCACTTTGTGACATCACAAAAGACGTAGGTAGTAAATTAGTACTGGTAGTCTAGATCAGAAGGTACCAGTAACAGTAACAAAAAAGTCCGATTTGGTAGGCTATTCACTGCTATCAGTTTCTAATCGCGTTTCTTAGTCTGCGAGGAATTTTGCAAAATCTGCCTTTTGTGATGTCACAAAATTGCGAAATGCAGGGTTGCCAATGGTACGGAGTCATACGGATTAAATCGTATTTTCGCAAATAAGCGGAATTTTGAAAAAAAGGTTTAGGGCACCATTTATTCTCGAAAGTACTTCTCATTTCTTCAATAAAACCGAATTTAAGCAGTATCTCTTTAAAATGACAGCTTATACGAAAGAACTAAACAAATAGCAGCTGTTTCGACAAATCCTTGAAAGCAAAAGTGGCTCAGCGCTGAAATTTGGGTCAAATTTCAAGCAGCAATACTGTTTCATTGTAGCACAATGCAGCATCAAAACCTCATGAAGTTTTGTATGTAAAAAAAAAGATAATAGTGCATCCTGAAAATGATTAGATAAAAGTAAAAAACGAACTACAAAATTACGCAACTTTTTAAAACTTAATCAGTTTCTATAAATTGCTTTTACCTGCTAATTTACGTCGCTTAGCCTCAGATGGTTGCATCGTGGGATGGCGATTGTCAGAGCTCTCATCGCGAGATCGAACACATGGACTTGAACTACGGTTGGCACCAACCTGGGTTGGCGATGATATTTGCTGAGGTTGGATATCTAAAAAATATCGGGAGATTGAAACTTGACAATGAGCATCAGGTGGAGTGTAGCGAATGTGATGGGCATCAGAGATGGTGACTTGTAGTGAGGAAGAAGGTACATTATGTATGGAATCCCTGAGGGGAGCAGCAATGAGTAGGAGGCAGCAGAGCGAGTAACTTGTGTTTGGGGTTGAAGTGTAGCACCCTGGTGAACAGCAGGACTCGTGCGAATTGAACAATCAGGATGAACTGGGTGTGAACAAAAATTTGTGTCAGTTTGAAAGAATGACATTTGAGAGGATGCGCCATGTGCAAATGGGAAGTTAAGCGAGAAGTTTTGAGTAGGAATATTTGTGTGTTGGAGATGCTGACTGGCTGGGACATTCGACGATGATTGGCGCTGATGTTGGATATCCATAAAATCTTGGGAGGGCCGAGTTCCATGGTGAACATCAGGCGAGGCGCGAAAAGATGGTGAGGTTCGAGTGTGGGTAACTGTGAAATAAGAACACTGGGTGGGAAGATTGACTGAGCATGAGATTTGAGCGTCAATAGAGGCATAAGTAGAGGCTAAAATTTGAGGAGCTTTTTTTGGCTTGTTATGTGACGATGAGCATCAAGCATGGATACTTGTACCACTATTTAAAGTGAATTTGAGGATGTTGGATGTCTCCATATGAAGGAGTTGGGATTAACAGAGAATGGATGAAAGTTGTTGGGGCACTCAGCCTAGGCCTCGATCCAAGGGGAACAGGGGGCGGCGCCGCCTCGGGTTTGACACGGAAGGGGGCAAAATATTTCTGTCCTCCTCGGTTTTTTGGCAAATAATACCCAATTGGTAACAAGAAATCCGAAATTCCGGACTGAGATAGAACCAGAATGCAGCGAAAACCTTTTTTTTGGTCTTTACCTGAATTGGGGGGCAAAATTCTGAACTGAACTAGAATTATTAAGTTCAACCAAACCTTGCAAAAACATTTCACCCCCCTCAGAATTTGCTTAATCAACAAAAAAATCGACGCCCCCATGGCACCCAGATAAGAAATTTCCTCTCCCAGAGTTTTCCTCACCACACAATCATGTGAGAACGTTTGCAACCGAAATGAGAAAAAAAAAACAAGTAAAGGGTGCTCACAAGCTAAGGCTACCATACGTCCTGTTTTCACAGCGACACTCCATTGTTTGAGTTCTTGTCCTGGTGTCCCGCCAGGTTGACCATCTGGTCTGAAATTCTTGATTGGTCTTGAATATTCGATATCTCACTGATTTCACTGTACGACGCCCAGAAGCGTAAACCTTTTCTTATGGTCTACATCTCAAATCCACAAAAAATATGGTGTAGCGGCGATTTGTTTATCTAAAGCTTCGAACCAGGTTTCATTTATTCGCATATTTATTTGGTTAAAAATCAGGACTGGATTAATTGGAATTCGAATAACATTTTTTGTGCACACCTTTTTTGATTTGCTGTAGATCGCACCTTTTTTAATCCGGTTCTTTTGCCCAATAGTTGTTAAATTATTTGTTGGTGACGTGGAAGTCATTCACATTTTATATTGCCGTTTTTGCCTGAAAAACGCTAGTGTTAAATCTACATGCAACAAGTGTTAGGAAAAGCCGAAAATGCATTGACACTAAATTTGAACAATTTTCTCAAACTGGAGTGTTTCTAGTTTTCCAGTTATATGTTTATGATAAAGCATTTCCATTTATTCGCTTTGTTTCAAACAGGAAAATAAATGAAGGTTTAATTTATCATTTTACCTCCTTCTGCGTGCTTGCTGCTTGTAGCGGCCCGGGCTTTGTTCATCACCATACTTGATGTTTTCTTCCCTATAAGCAAAACAAGTTCAGCACACTACATAAAAGTAAAAAGTAATATTTCAACATGTTATGACGAAAATGTTTGATTGAATCATATGACAATATCAAAGTTTTCACTGCTGATAAAATGTTGGGAAAAGCTGAAAATGCACTCTCAATGAATTTGAACGTTCTACTTCTTCCCATTAGCAAAATATTACATTTCAAAATAACATTTTCCACAAACGTGAGTGTTGTCATTTTCTCAGTTATATGTTTACACTAAATCATTTTTATTTATTCGCTTTGTTTCAAAAAGGAAAATATTTTAGGTTTAGTTAATCATTTTACCTCCTACTGCGGGCTTGCTGCTTATTGCGGCCCACTGGCTACTTGAGGAAATAAACAGGTGCTCTAAAACTCTATTTCACATTTCTTGTTTATTTGCAAAAACACGATTTAATCGGTTTGATTCTATGCCCTTGGCAAACCTGCATTTATAAAACAGGTGACATCACAAAAGACCTACTGTAGATAAGCACTCATAGCCCAAATCTATAGGTTAGTGATCCTGACTTAAAACAATTCCTGAAAGCTACCAAATGCACCCGAATTCGGATCTCGGGGAGCGTCAAAATGTTAATTTAGAAGAAATTGAAATTTCTTCAAAAATGGATGTTTTCATTAAAAATTGATAGCCTTTTTTAAACTGTTCTACAGGGCCCCTGTTGATAACAAACCCTTTTGGGACTTGGGTCTGATAGAGAAACCTATGGGCGACAAAATACACCCAAACCTGGATCTCGGGCAGCGTCGGAATGTTAAATAAAAAAAAACTAAAAATTTTCTACCAAAATGGCGTTTTTGGCCAAAAATTGATGGCCTCCTTTAAACTGTTCAGCTGGGCTTCTTGGTGGGAGCGTACCCTTTTTCAGCCTTGGGTCTAATAGAGGGGCCTGTGGGCTACCAAACGTACCCAAACTAGAATCTCGGGGCAAGTTGGAACGTTAAATGGAAATAAATTGAAAATCCCACCAAAATGGCGTTTTTTGCCAAAAAATGATGGTCTTCTTGTAACCGTTTTGCTGGGCCCCGTGTTGAGAACTAGCTTTCTTGTTAGACTTGGGTCTGGTAGAGATAACTGGTCCTTCCAGAAACAGTTAGATCAATAGGAACTAAACTCCAATGTCACAGATTACAAAATGTGTTAGAACATAGGTCTCAAACTTCATCAGAAATAGACAGGATCATCTACATCCGGGGTTCTTAACCGGGGGTAAATTTACCCCCGAGGGGTAAATTTTGCCTATCCAGGGGGTAAATTTGCTGAATTATAAACTAAAGTGAACTTCAATCATCAGTATTGAAAAAGTGATATTGTTGCACTGGATTGCCGTTGTGCCATATTTTCGAAGCCCAAAAAAAGATCACCTGTTTTTGGCCGGAAAAACACTTGAAATTTCGATGAAGACCTTTTTTTTTGGAGATCATCTTTTGGCAGGAAAAAACCTTGAAATTTCAATGAAGATCTTTTTTTTTTGAGATCACCTGTGTTTGGCCGGAGAAACTTTACAACACTTAAAAAAAGATTGGACTTCACAAAACTAGAAATTCGTCAGATTTGAGCTGGCCCCGGCCCACGTAAGAAAATTTGGGTAAATTATAATGTTTTTATTTGGCAAGGGGTAAACGAGACTAAAAATGTTAAGAACCCCTGATCTACATCAACATCATTTATCAAACATCAACACTAACATCAATTGTTGCAAATCGCCAGTTGGCCTGATTGTTGTTATTCTACTTTCAGCTTTGACTTTTAAAATTTTGTTTGACTATGCTGGTACCTTGCAAAAGTCTTCCATTTTTTCTGCACAATTTTGCTTCCAGTTTTTTTTATATCTTAAAAGAGACTATTTCACCAAACATCCCTATCTAGCTTTTTATAAAATCGAAACCAAATTTAACCCAAACTTAAATCTCTACTGTAAAATTAACCCCAAGCATAACTCAGATTCCAGCTTGAACGCAATCTCAATCCCAAAAAAAGAAAATCAAAAAACTCAAATAGATATTTCTTATTTTTGTTTTACTCCTCTTTACTTGAAAATTTTTGGTGAAATAGTCACTACCATTTTTTGAGGAGGGGGAAACAAACTCGTGACCAATTTCAACTCTTCATTTCTGCTTTTTTCATTGCTAGGCAACAACAATTTTGACTTTTTTTTTGACCTTTCAGTTGTTAGCCGATCTTTTGCTGGTTGGGTTTGGCCTTCGATTTTTTTTAAATTGGCCTGTTTTAACCACCTAAAATTCAAGAAAATCTTGGAAATACTTTTGCTTTTTACTCGTTTCGATTCAGCTCAGCTGAAGAAGTCTGGTGTTGACCAAAATATAGTGCTAACTTTAGCATTGCATAGAGAGTTATTGCTCTCAAATTTTAAAATTACAACAGAGAATAATTTTTCCCCTCATGACTGTTTTGCTTGGTGGTTGTTTGGTCAAAAAATTGACTGAGGTTTATAACTTCACAAAGTTGTTATGCTTTGGAGTTTGCTGGTACCTGGTACGTCATCTAATGCTGGATTTATGGGGAGAAGTACCCTGAGGCCCAGGTTTGGCGGTGACTCTATTTTTAATGGTGCAAAAATTATATTAAGTTGAATTCAACTAAATGCTTAAAAGCTTATAGTCGCAGCAGGTGTGCAAACCAGGATTTTTTTGAAAGGAGGAGGGCTTTAAACTCCGAAATAAAATAGTTTGGCTTTGAACCCCAAAATAAAATAGTTTAGCTTTGAAGTCTCAACTGCAAAGTGTTCCGAAGAAAGTGCTGCATCTCACATGTGTATCACAGGCATGGGTCTAGGGGCTTCCATCCCAGCAGCTGGACAATGTTGGTAATTTTTCAGAAAAAAAGTTAAACTTAAACATCATTTTAATCAAATTCTCAAACTTTTTAGAGCCACAAATAACTAAGATACATTTGTTCAAAAAACCTTCCCCCTTACGCACAGGCAGTGGCGGATTTAGGGGGGGGATGGGGAGGATGCATCCCCCCCCAACCAGCCTAAACATAATGTGCATATGAATAATACTTGACTTATTTTAAAAAAGCAATCAGTGAATACTTGAATAGTCATTAGCTCGTGTGACTGTGATAAAATTTCAAAAGCCAAGGGAAGGGGGGGGTGAAAGAAAATAATATTTGCGCAGCGAAGTTTTTACAAAACAGAAAATAGTCTTTTACACGTCCGATTGATTTGAAGGCACCAAATCAGCAAAACTCACAACTTGCACTTTTCAGCGATAAAGGTATAGAAGCACAACCAGTGGCGGAGTTATGGGGGCGCATGGGGGAATACATCCCCCACCAGCGTAAACATAACATGCATATGAATATTAAACTTATTTGAAAAAAAGCATTCAGTGAATTTTTGATAGGCCGTGTGACTGTGATATAATTTCTGAAGCCCTGTGAGGGGAGGGACAGAAAAATCTAATTTTTACAGCGAAGTTTTTACAAAACAGAAATTAGTCTTTTATGGGTCCGATTGATTCGAAAGCGCCGATTTAGCAAAATTTACAACTTGCATATTTCAGCGATAAAGCCTACACAATGCAAATCATTTCCTAAGTGACATATCAAGCTTATAAACAGTGAGCATTAAGCGAGGTCAAGAACATTAACCCTAAGCAGTAGTGTAGCCAGGGGGGCTATAGCCCAGTGGTGCAAATCTTTATTGAGCATTGGGGTGATAATTTGCAATTTTACCCCAATTTTGCCCTATTTTCAACATTGGGGGGATGAACCTCGACCAAGACTTTTTTCAGGTGAGCAAATTAAGTGATGACTTCACCAGAAATGGAACACTTTTTTTCTCCAAATTCAGGTAAAGACCAAAAAAAAAGGTCTTCATCAGAAATGGAACACTTTTTTTCCCGAGTTCAGGTGAACATCAAAAACAAAAACAGGTCTTCACCAGAAATGGAACACTTTGTTTAAGTACTGACCTGCGCTCAGATGCACACCAGAGTCAAATTATTGGAGGAGATGCAGATGAAGACCATACTCAAATTGTTGGGAGGTATACAGTCAAATGATTGGGGGTGATATATCCCCCCCTTGTTTCGGAACCACTGCTATAGCCCCTCCGTGGCCTGTCAACCAAAATGCAAAATAAAAAACACCACGTTTTTAGCACTTCTGAAACTGTTTTTCACACTGAAATAGACCAAAAAGTGATTTAAAGCAATTTTTGAAACATATGCTTAAGGGGGACTAATTTGTCAAAAATAAAACTCACGAATCAAAAAAAAAACTTTAAGAAATTACCAAAAATAAGCAATAAAATTTGATCGCCAGTGTGAAAAACTTGAACACGGGTTTCATCAACAAATATATTATAGGCCTAAACTCAGAAATGGGGTGGAGAGGTAATTCAGTATTGTTTAATTACCAATCACTTGTCTCAATTCTCTTTCGAAACAAATTACTCCGTGTGAGTTTTATTGAACTATAAGATTTTATGCTTATAATTTACCTGCATCCAAATAAGAGAACTAAAATTTTACCATTAACCACCTCTCATATAGGCCGTTTATGTAACCACTTGAATCATGTTTGCGCTGCCAATTTCTATGCTGCATTTTAAAAGCATTATTTTACCAAACTAGCTCTAAAATTAAATTACTTTTACAAAAAAATGCAAAGTTTTTGAGCGCTGGGGGCTTCGCCCCCAGACCCCTAAAACAGCCGCTCCATTGCAAATTTCTGGCTACGCGCCTGGTTACAACACATCCAAATTTTTGAGGTTTTGTGCTTAAAATGTTTATCATCGCCTTCCACCAAAATTTTCTGGATCCACCACTGCGCACAGGTCAAGTCTAAACATGTTTAAATGCTTATAATTTTGAGTTTGGCCCCATCTCCTAGTTGCACCACAGAGTTCGTCGACATAAGCAGCGAAAAAAATTGATTGTTGCATCAAGCTCATAATAAAATTATTTTATGCTAACCCACTCCTTATTCTTGGAGTAACGATGGTTCCGTAACATCAAAATGCCAAAACTAACTTACTACAAAAGAAAGTAGAAAAGTTGTCCTAATAAGTTTGATACCAGACAATTATTTCAAAAATATATTCATTTTGCACAAAACTGCGCAAGTGTACTGCAACTACTGGTAAATGTAGTAGCCAGTACTGGACCAAGGGACCACCCAAATCTGGTCCTGTTGTTATCAATCAATTTTCTTTGCCGAATGTTAATCTTAAAGTTACAAAATATGGTATGATTCAAACTCAAAGCAGCTACTGGCAACCATTAAAAATTGGAATTTAGAACCAAGTGCTGCTATGTAGTAAAGTATGCCATGCTTCCGGCAACAATCAAACCGGTAGGCAGCAGATTGTTGATCATCAACCTGACATTTTACATATTGAATGAGGCTGTCGCTTATGAACTTTATGATTAGCACTTGCTTTCAAAGTAGTTTCCTGTGACAGGTGGCAGCAAAAA
This sequence comes from Trididemnum nubilum, assembly GCA_963965965.1. NCBI lineage: Eukaryota > Metazoa > Chordata > Ascidiacea > Aplousobranchia > Didemnidae > Trididemnum > Trididemnum nubilum. Next base: position 2,109,969 of record OZ014469.1, read on the forward strand.
ACATGCTCTATAACATCGCGACATAAAAACTCTTCAACAGTACGTGAACATCAAAAAAGTTTAAACCCAAAGCTTTTGAAATTCATTTTTTACTACTCTTTTACGACTTCGCCTTCAAAACTGAAAACAAAACAAAAAAAAAAAAAACTTCACTGCCACTTATGCTTAAACAAACTCTATGCTGTGCATATACACTATTTTAAAAGTACGCCGCAGTGTTCCCACTAAGCCGATTTTTTTCAGCGAATTGGCGATTTGTATTTTATTGTTCTGCTGGTGGCAAGGCTAATTTCAAACATAAAAAACTTAAAAACAGCCAACGTTTCAACAGTAAACTAACTGCTTTCATCAGGGCTAAAAGATCTAAAATGAGTTAAAATGCAAGTAGAAGCAAAGCAATTAACAAATGACGTAATCACGTGTCACATGAGTAAGCAATAACATTGTGTAAAAAAGCAGGTGAATGAATGAATGAATTAGGACCAAACCGGTATCTGAAATACTATGAAAACAATTTCAATAAGTGAGCAAATGGAAACAAACATGAAAACCGGGTTCTAAACTCACAAAGATCAAATTATTTACAAACGAATGATGTATTAGTTATCCAATTTAAAGTACAAAGATGGCAATGAAATAGATTTTCTATCATTCATAGTATTTGGAACGTTATTAATAAAAAATGACTCAATAAATCGACGTTTTCTATAATCAGTTTCAAATTCTAAAATTTGGCTACTGTTCCAGTCAATATTGTGGTGCAAGTTAATGGCGTGTTTGCAAAGTGCTGTGATGTTATCTTTGATATTTGCGGGTTTTGAATGAGCGTTTCTGATATCTCTAATATGTTCTTTTTTTCTGGTTTCGAATGATCGTCTAGTTTCTCCTATATACACCATATTACAGTCTTTGCATGGAATTTGGTCGATTGCGCCTTGCCATTTATTGGATTGAATTTTGTCCTTGTGAGATGATAGGATCTGTCCCAATTTTGTGCCTGGTTTCATGATTGTTTTCACGCCAATGGAATCACTCTTCGTCTAATTTTTTCCGATAAGCCAGGAAAGTAGAGAATTATGACATATCCTTTGTTACTGCGAGGTGAGTCTGTAATTTCAGCTTTGGTTTTCTTTTGGGAACAAAGAATCTTATTGCTTACTCATGTGACACGTGATTACGTACAAAAAACAAATAATCTTATTGCTTACTCATGTGACACGTGATTACGTCTTTTGTTGATTGCTTTGCTTCTATTTCCATTTTAACTCATTTTAGATCTTTTAGCCCTGATGAAAGCAGTAAGTTTACTGTTGAAACGTTGGCTGTTTTTAAGTTTTTTATGTTTGAAATTAGCCTTGACATTAGCAGAACAATAAAATACATATCTACATCTTACCTGGTGACAAAGAATATGTTCAGCTAAATCAGCGATTTGTTGGAGCAAGGGCAAATAAGTTTTGGCACTGTAGTAAACGTAGCTTTATAAATTTTGACAAATTTGTGGAAATATGACATTAGGTATACTTTAGTACTGGATTGGTACAAAATTTAGGGCACATAAAGGTCTTTTTAGAACCTTGGGCAAAATTGTTTAAAAAAAATTTGGGCACTCGCCGATTAGCCATAAAGTTGGAGGGAACACAGAAGTACGATATACAAAGAGTTTATTAATTACACTAATTTCATTGGTCAATGCTACAACCAGTGTTCCCTGTAAGTGTAAAAAACTGCAAATAGTGCGAAATTTTTTACGGCATTTTCTCACTCCTTTTTGGCAACTGTAAATGACGTTTTATAATTTTCGAAATTACGACGTTTTTGTTCGGCTGTAGTGTCGAGTGCAACGCCATTTTTTCTTCATCCGGCGCAGCGTCCGCCACTGTTTCTTCGAAACTTGATGCAGAAGTACAGAAAGTCGCAGAAAAAGATGCACAATGTTACGTGAAGACCTTTTTTGTTTTATTTGTTTTAAAGCACGCCGATAAAGAAAAAAAAAACTCTAGGCAGTCCCCGTGTGCGATGACCTTTTTTTTTTGTTTGAGATCGCACAAAACTCTCAGTAAATGGCATTGTTGTTTGTGATTTGCGACGACATTTTCTCACCAACTTCAGGCATTTTCGCGTCTTTTTCGACATTTACACAGTAGATCCAAAATTAGAGGGAACACTGGCAACAACTGCTCAATGCTGAATAAGTGCCAAACAAAAACAGCACATTATTGAAAGTCGTATAGGCTACTGTATTGGTTAATTCTCAATTTTATTAGCTATTGCAATTTTTTTTACGCCAAACCTTTTGGTTTGTGAGCAGTGATTATGCTCAAGAACACCGCTTTAAGTTAGTTTTTACCAATACATATTTTGTACTGCACAGTTAATTATTCTCTATTAACATTAGGGTTCAATAAATAGCAGGAGAATTTGTAGTAAGGGATCAAAACGTTTGAGTTTAGACTATTCTTTTCTGAGTTTACTCTAAGAAAAACAATTTAAGCGCCTCCACTCTAAAAAATGTAATTTTATGAAATCTATAAAAACTCTTTACCTTTTTTGATTGTTTTGTTTTTTTTATTGCCTTCTTTACCGTTTTTATTGCTTGAAATTGGCAACACAAGTAGCACAAATGGTAATAAGAGGATCCAATGAAATCCGTTGAGACGAACGTAACCAACTGCAAACAAAACTGAGGCAATGAAAAATCGGAATAAAAAACTTTTAGATTCCAGTGAAAAACATTTTCTAACTACAAGGATAGCGGCAACCACAGTCATTCCATATAAAAGCATTAAAAGTTGGACTTCATTCTGGAGCGGATTAAAATCCATTACAGTACATCAGCTTGATTGCATGAACTTACTGCACAACACTATTACAGTTATACGTACATCTGAAAAAAAAAGACCGTAAACCCAAAACGTTTTTTATGATCTGATTTTTTAACTAATAAGCTGCATAGATCTATTACCAGTACCTACTCTGCATATTGCTGTACACTAACCTCAAAAATCAACTCTTTATTACCTCAAATAGTTCTCATTTCTTCAATAAAAACGATTTCGAACAGCATCTCTTTAACGAAAATGCAATAGTTGATTGCTGTAAACTTAAAGCAGGCCCCACGCCACGGGGGACATTCCAGGGCCGTGCCCCCCCTAAAATCCCTACTTGTGCCTCCACAAACAAGAATAGTGCCCCCCAAGTGAGGATTGTGCCCCAAAGAAAGTAACAGGCTCGGTGCCACTGCAGTGCAGTTCGAGGCCAGAGACTCCCAAGATACTGGTTATTACGCCAGAATTTGTGAGAAGAACTGTCTTTCAAGCCCAGATTTTTTTGTGGTTTCACCCCGGAATTGGTGAAAATTCACGCATATTTCGAGATGAAGACCTTTTTTGGGGCTACTCCAGTTTTTGTGGAATTTCGCGATGAAAAACTTTGTTTTTTGGTCCACACTCTCGGATTCGAAGTATATTTTGAGCCCCTCCAAAACTTGTTTATGCTCCCAGTCACACTATTTTGGCACCGGGCCTGACTTGCAGATCGTAAAGACGTTTTTTTGGGATATTACCCCAAAATGCTGGCATTTAGTACAACAAATGATTTCTTGGCAATCTGGTCACAAACCACAGTATAGTTCGTGCACTGCAAGAAGGACAGTAAATACATCAATGCATAGCAAAATAAATTTGGCAGTGGCTATTTTGCCTCTAGAGGCAAAATAGTTCCAATTGCTATTTTGCCTCTGGAGGCAAAATAGTCCTAAATGCTATTTTGCCTCTAGAGGCAAAATAGTCCTAATTGCTATTTTGCCTCCAAAGACAAAATAAACGGAAGTGGCTATTTTGCCTCTAGAGGCAAAATAGTGTTTTTCCTCTGTTTGGGTTAGAGCTAGGGTTGGGATTAGGGTTAGGATTAGGGTTAGAGTTTGGGTTAGGATAGGCTTAGAGCTAGTTTGGCACTTGCAGCAAAAAAGCCATTAGGACTATTTTGCCTCCAAATGGCAAAATAACCTGGGGCTATTTTGCCTCTAGAGGCAAAATAGCCACTGCCAAAATAAAAATAGTTCTAAATGCTATTTTACCTTTAGAGCAGTGGTTCTTTACTTTTCTTATGTTGTTAATCCTAAAATATTTTGATGTATACCGCTACCAATTAAGCCTACCCTTTTCACAAAAACAGCCACTATGATAGCTTCCAATTCAAATTAAACACACAGAAAAATAAGGTCATTTTTTATTACAAATGCATTTAATGGGAGGATTGATGCTGCTTGTTTGTTATTAAGCGTTTTAATCTAGGCTGAATGCGGGAAAGAAAACATCTCAGATCCCATACCATTATCAATCTCATTCTCAAGCCTGTTTCAATATTTTGTCTTCATGGACACCATTGAAGAAAACCCCACTTCACAGCAATAAGTTGAAAGAGATTGAGTAAAACTCATAGCTTTTATTCAAAGGATGGGATATTGATTTGAAACTCTGATATCAGCCCAAAATTTTCCTAGATCCTCTCTGATTATATCAGTCTTAAAACGTGCATGTTCACGCAGTTGAAGAAATTCTATTTTTGCTGCCATATCATCATGACAAATAGAGTTTTCTTCAACTGAAAATGGCTAACTAATCTACAAAAAATTATGTTGCCCAAAATTCCAAGAACATATTGCTTAATCTCAACATAACAAATGCTTTCCTCATGTCTATTAGGCCTACTCAGTGTTGGGCATTAACTCGTTAATAACGAAGTAAAGTTTTTCATTACGAAGTTAGAAAGCTTTTGTGAGGTAACTTATTAACTATAACTTTTGTTAAACTACTTTAATGTTTATGTTAATCCATTACATTTTTAGGCTACACTATGCATCCTAATGGCATAATACTGTAATAAAAATAAAAAAGAAAATAAAGAAAGGCTTCCACTCTGTCTATCTTTATTAAAATAGTAAATGCCATACAGCATAGTAACAGAAATCAGAATGAGTAACCTTTATTTCATATGGAAATGGAATCATTTTATTGGGCATCAACTGCAACCGGTTAACATTGAATTTTTTTCATAAAATTAACGAATTAACCTTAACTTGCATTAGTTTTGTTTTTCAGGTAACTATTTAACTTTAATGAAGTTTAAAAAATACTAGAAAATTCTTAGTGAATTAACTCCTAACGAAGGTAACGTTTCTCATTAACTTGCCCAGCACTGCTACTACCAACTGGACTAGACTATCAATTGTTTACGAAACAAAAGAATTTAAAGAGATCCTATAATTCTGACTAATTAGTACAGGGTGACCCAAAAAAAACGGGCCCCAACTTTAATTAGGCCCCGTTTCTTAGTGTTTAGTCCAAATAAAATGAAACTTTGGTCATAACTAGTTTATTATACTCAAAACATCACATCAAAACACTAGGGTTTTTGGCCTTTTTTTCCTTTGTTCTACAGCATGTGTTCAAGATGGCCTCTATTTATCTCCGTGCATTTCTTGAGGCACAGCACGAAGTTGTCTATGATGTTCTTACACACTGAATTGGTAATGGCTCTCATCTCTTCCCTGATGGCTTCCTTGAGTTCCGTGATGGTTCTGGGTTTCCCTTTGTACACTCTGTCCTTAAGATAGCCCCAAAGAAAAAAATCTGGGGGCTTAGGTCCGGGCTATAGGGTGCCCACTCCAAATCAGTCTTGAGACTGATCACTCGACCTCCAAAGTTCTCTTTCAGCCAATCTCGGGACAGGTTTGAGGTGTGAGAACTTGCTCTGTCTTGCTTGAACCATAACTTGCTAATGAGGACGGGAAGAAGGTCTGGAGCTAACTCTTGAAGGTTTTGAGGACCTCCACATATCGCTCCT